>JNCO01004762.1:0-14840 GCA_000785685.1 Uromyces viciae-fabae
AACATTTTTGTTTTTTCATTGCTTATCTATAATTTAAAATGAAAATTGTAAAAATTCTCCTTTTATTCATTTATTCAAAACTTTAGTTGTGCAACTCTTATAGGTATTATATCTGAATATTTCAATTTTTCCTCCAAAGAATAATTAGTTTCTTTGAAATATTTTTTTATTCTTCATTATTTATTTTCATTTTACTTAATTCATTTTCATTTTACTTAATTTATTTATTTTACTGATAGAATTTTTTATGAGCTATGCTTTCATGTAGCATAGCAATTGAATTTGCTATGTTTTTTTTTAGCATTGCCATTGAATCAGATACCCTTTAATGTAGTGTAGCGATTGAATTCGCTACACTTTCATGTAGCGTAGCAATTGAATGTACTACGCTTTCATGCAGTGTAGCAAATCTAATAGCTACTAGCGCTACACTACAGTTTACAGGGATTCCTGTTAGCGTTATTTTTATTTTTGAGACACTACGCTACCTGGTTTTATTTTTCTCCAAAAATTCCTGTAGCTGTAGCTTCAAAAAAAAACAACACTACATGTTGCAACATTGTAGCATAGCTTAATAAGCTACACTACACGTTACCTGTAACGTAGCAGGCCCACTGTTGTCTCCACCATCTCCGGCACCGCCGGCATTTTTTATTATCTCTCCTTTGTCATTGTTTACCACCCCGCGGAATATTTTTTTTTTGTATAAATACCCCCCCCCACCAAGGAAAAAAAAACTGGATTCCTGTTAGCGTTATTTTTATTTTTGAGACACTACGCTACCTGGTTTTATTTTTCTCCAAAAATTCCTGTAGCTGTAGCTTCAAAAAAAAACAACACTACATGTTGCAACATTGTAGCATAGCTTAATAAGCTACACTACACGTTACCTGTAACGTAGCAGGCCCACTGTTGTCTCCACCGTCTCCGGCACCGCCGGCATTTTTGATTATCTCTCCTTTGTCATTGTTTACCACCCCGCGGAATATTTTTTTTTTGTATAAATACCCCCCCCCCACCAAGGAAAAAAAATCTGTTGTATGTGGTCATCTAGTTCATCCACCACATATACTTCCACCCAAGCTGATGATCCCATCCAACTTCCCCCTCCTAAAATTTCCCCCACCCACTAGTTATCCATATTGTACTACCCCTAAATTTACCCCACCCATTGTTATCCACATTGTACTAACCCCACTACTATTCATCTAGCTACCCAGCTCTCTTATCAGGATGCCCCAGCCGCCCAAAGGATTGGCACTTTTTCCGAGTCAATCTGGCAGGGTTCTCTCTTCCTTCTATGCTCATCCTAGCCCACCTGGAGTTCTGGTGGTGATGGAGTCTCAGTCCTCCATCACCCCATCTCAGTCTGTTTTGCAACACCCCCCCAACACTCTTGCCTTACCGCCACTGTCTCCCTTGCCGCCAAACTCGCCGGATTTATTAGCTGAGAGCCAGCTCTCTGACATCACTGGAACCACTACGAAGGACTTCTCGCAGGTACCCGACTTGCAGTTATCCATACATCACCTGGAATCAAATTGCCGCTGGAGCAACGTGGATGACCAGACCTTGATTAATACGCTGGCAGACCAACATGCCAACAATCCCTCCACCATGAATGGTTTCTGTTGAAATTTCAGTCTTGTGTAGTGACTTTAACATGTCATGGTTTTACATCCTCAAGTCAATTTAGCAGTTGAATAATATATTGGTTATGTATTATACAATATTCAGTTTAAGATAGTTTCTTATAGTCCTCATCTAGTAACTTTTAGTCAAAGTTATTTAGTCAAGTCAAGTTTATAATATGTTAGTTACATATTATAGTCTAGTTCGAGATAGTTTCTCATCAAGTTAGTGCTTCTAGTTGAAGAAGTGTTTAGTTAAGTTATAGTAGTACTTCTAGTTGAAATCAAGTTATGTTATGAGGTAGTTCCTCAAATTTGTTGTTATCTTCTAGTTGAGGATTAATTTTTCTAGTGTTACATTTTGCATATTTTTGCATAATTATTTTGTAAACCACAAGTGTGGCTGATTTTGTTACAATATAAGTTTAGTGATCAAATCAAAGTAATTAAATCATTGGTTCATTTAAACCTTTTCCTGAGTCCCTTCCGGGAACTAAGTCCAATCAGTTATACTTCAATAAAAGTAAAAACCCCCTTCTCAAGTTCTTTATCAAACCAGTCAGCAGAGCATTCAGCTCTTACCGCTCAAAATTCTTCAGTTTCAAGACCCTGGCCTCAACCGCCGCGGCCAAATCATTTGAAGGTTCCCAGCTCGCCAACCTCGAAAGTCAAGGATTCTAAAGCTTGTAGATCACGCTATGATGTCCAGCTCATCTCTCTTACATACCGGCCGATACTTATTTTTTTTTTGTTTCATCCAGCTGAAGAAACAATATCAGCAGGTCAAGAAGCTGCGCAAATTCGCCGGCGCCCCAGAGCTCCACACCATAACACTACCCGTCAGCACTTGGGTGGAGCTCAGCGCAAACAAGAGCGCAGCAGGTAAGGAGCTGGTCCGTTGGTGCTCCCGCACCTTCCCACTCTTTGACGACCTCTCCGAGATGGTTGATGGCCAGACTGCTCCCGGGGAGCTGGCCGATTATGACAATGTGACGACCGGTCTTGATACGGCGGCGGATCAATCACAACCACCGCCGTCTAATCAGGAAATCAATACCACCCTTGCTGACGTAGGCAGCAAGGACGGTATCATAGAACCCGCCCTCCTCCCAGCTGCCTCCCCATTCTATGCTGCTCAGACTCCGCTGCACTCAAATTTGAAAGGCAAGGTGGCGGGGGCGGATTACTTCATCCAGGAACTCTCACACCTAACAGCCTCTATCTCCAGCTCAATGACGGCCGCATCCTTGCCCCGCTGTGGTACTCTAAAGTGGAATCAATAAAAATTTTATTATTTCACCATGAAGGAGCAGTAATTCTTCACTTTTTATGTCAGAAATGGATTCTACACCTAAATTAACCCCTAGTCACTCACCAAAGGTACATCAATAACTCCACTAGTTTAAGAGCTACTCAAGGCAGAAGACTGAAATCAGGTACTTCTAATAAATTTCATAAAAATAAAATAAATACAATATGCAATACTATGGATTATATGAATCAGTAATAATTCTATAATACATATCTACTAACACATAAATATTACATACAAAGATAGGAGGCTGTCTACATCATCTGCTGTACATACTTACCTACCACATGACTTTACATGCAGATCAGGAGTCAATTACATCATTACACAGTCACATCATCATTCAGGGGCTTAGACATATGCATGCAAGGAAAATCCAGTAGTTCAGTTACTATGTTTTTGCATTGTAAATACTTCTGAAACCCCTGTCTTGTTGTACCCTATTTTCACCCCCATTTGTATATATAAGGAGCTCTCTCCTCAGTGTTTTCTCCCCATCTGACCTAATCTGATCATTCCTGATTTATCATAAAAATATAAGAGATTTCAATTAATTGATTAATTGTTGATTACTAAAAGAGGACTGGCAAACTAAGATATGACAAGTCAATGAAAAGAAATAATGTTGAATGAAAAATAAGGAAAAATAAGAACCAACAAGTTATTTTGAATTGAACAATAAATAGAATATGATGATAGACAAGGCAGTGATTTAGATAGGCTTAGAGCTAAGAGTTAAGAACAAAAGCTAGTGGTTTAATTTATTTCAGATATTTTCTTTTAATTAGCTCTTTCTCACCAAGGATGTTGGAAGGTGCTGCTTGACAATTATTTGTTAAGAGTTGTTTGATTAAGTTGAATTTGATTTATTTGATCTGTTGAGTTTGAGATTTGAAGTGATTGGTGTGAGATGTGAGAAAACGGAAAAATATAAAAATGATGAAATGATAATAATAAAGAAAATAAAAAAAATGAAAATAATGATAATGAAAGGAAATGTGAAATGTGATGGAAAATAAGAGTATGTTTGTGACATTGAACAGACATGTAAGACAGCACACTCCTCTGCACATTCTTACAAAATAATCCTCATGGAAAAAGAGCAGTATTTTTTCTTTAATCAAAAAAAATAAAATAAAATTCAGCTCCAGCTTTTACAAAAAAAGAAGGATGCTAATTTAAATATACAAGCAGAAAGAATTGATTTTTTAATGAATCACCATTTTGAAAACAATACTAATAATGTTTCTTCTTCTTTTAATCCTTCCAAATCTCTCTCTAATTCCATTCATAATCCAATTTCCATTAATCCTCAAATTTCTCCTATTCCTTTAAATCCTATTTCTTCTATTACTTTTTTAAATCAACCTTCTATTTCTTCTAATCCTCCTGCTTGGAGTGAAATAATAAAAAAAAATAATCATCATCCAATATCCAAGTGTAACTAGACACTCCCCATAATAATAACAATAATACTTACATACTTACCTTCAAAGAAATAAATACTTAACATTCATTGAGCTCTTCAGTGTGTAGCCATTGCTCACATCCATCCTTACCTTTCTTAAAGAGCCATAAAGGACTTGACTCACATCCTTGCTCTCACAGCTATCCTGCTGTCTTGATCACCTTTCTTTTCCTCAACCAAATCTGAGTGCAGGAAACACTCTCTTAAACTTCCATCCTTCTTATCATCAAACAGGTGTAGCCTTGCTCCCTGTCATTCCCCATCATTAAATCCTTCTAAGACTCTCTTGTCACCACAGGAAGGCAGATTCTTCACTCCATCATCCCTTCCCAAATTCCGCTATAAGGGTCAAAATCATCTTTAGCATCTTTTAGAGTCTCACACCGCCCAATGCGACACACGCCACTGGTTTTGGCGGTTGAACTCCTCCAAAACGACGAGTTGGACTTGTTGCCTGAGGAGCTTTTCAAAGCAATTTAACTACTCAGAAACAATGATGATGCCAAGATTTACATTAAGTTGGCACCCCACTTGCGCGCAACCTGGCTGTGTATGAAGATAGGGGTTCCTACCCCTTGATCGTTCTCTTATCTCTACCTCTCCTCACTGTTTTTCTTCCTCACTGTTTCCCTTCCTCACTGCTATGATCAATGTATATTTTAAGATCCTCACCTCCAGGATCTTTTCTGATATCTGCTTCAAGACTTTTTGTATGCTACACTGCCAGTGTGATTAAAAGAAAACCTGCAATTATCCATGGTATGCCAAATGAAATCCAAATAAAAAAAATATGTTGACCATCAATGAATTCTAAACAAAAACAGATGTTTATCTACAAATATCCATCAATGATAATGTTATCATTCAATTTATTTGATCCAATAATATGAATCAAATAATACTACTCAGATAATCAAATAAGAACAATAAGAAAAAGAAACAATAAGAAAAAGAAACAATAAAATAGGAAACAATAAAGAAAGGAAACAATAAAAAAGGGAACAATAAAAAAAATAAACAATAAAGAAAATAAAAATAAACAATAAAAAAAATAAACAATAAAAAAAAACCAATAAAAAATTGAGACAAAGATATTAGCAAGTGAGTTAATTAAAGAAAAGAATAACACATTATTTAATTGATAACTAAATAATCATATTATTAATGAATCAATAATATAATCAAAAATCAAGCCTCCTAGTCCTTCCCGTGCCTTTGTCTTTATCTAACATAGGCTAAGTAGTCAACCCACATAGCTTGGGAAATCCCTTCTCTTTTGGAAGCTGCACGTGAAGATTCCACTTGAGTAATCCCAGAAGAATGAATGTGAACTGTACCATGGTCAGAATTTTCTACGTGTGAACTTGGTTCCGCCAGTTCCTATGCCTCATCTTGGGGGTCATGAAATTGGATGAAGTTGTGTATGAAGGCCATTACAATTATTATTTTCACCTGTATTTTGACTGGATAATGACAACCGTATCCAATTACAGGGAATCAACGTTTAACCACTCCAAAAATTCTTTCAATCACATTGCAAGCACTTGAGTGTCTTAAATTGAACAGTTCATGAGCATTCTTGGGCCTAAAAATAAAACTAATTAACCACCCGAAAAATTCCAACCAAATCAATACCAAAAAACACATACCTAGCATCAGCTGCATTGACATTCCAATCCTTCAGGTGATAAAAAGTCTTGCGGTAAGTAACCAAGCATGAGTCATTAAGAGCAAAACCAGCATTCCCTAAGAAATATTTGCCTCCTGGTATTTTAAGAGTTTTCTGCCTTGCTTGATCCCATAGATTACCATCTGCACAACTACCTTCCCAACCAGGCATAACATAGGTAAACATCATATTGAAGTCACACACGTCCAAGAAATTTTTAGATGGGTACCCTTTGCGATTAATGTATCGTCTTTGATCTTGAACAAAAATAGGAACATGGCTTCCATCAACTGGACCAATACAATGAAAAATTTTATTGCGAGCTATTTACGGAGGAGTTGGCACATCTGGTCCAGGTAACATGATTAATTTAGACAGCATTTCTTTATGAGAAGCAATATCAATGATGAGGTTTTTGATGGTTCTTCAAAATTATTGGATGAAATAAATCATTAAAAACAGGAAAAAACCAAGGAAAAAAATGATGAAGGAAAAAGAAAAAAAAATGATGAAGGAAAATAAAACATGATGAGCAATCACAATTAATATTTCAAAAAAAACAGATAAATCACTCATAAAGATATTGTTTCTGTCAAAATATCAATAAAACTCCTTGCAAAGGCAAGAGAAAAATTGCGCTACTTGATAGAAGTAAGCAGATTTTTCTAATTAAATTTTTATTTAAAAACTTAAAATAAAATTAATGAATTAATGAAAACAATTAATTAAAATTCATTATAAAATATTTGCCTCTTAAAAATTAACAGACAATAAAAATAACAATAAAATAATCAAGAGAGAATTAAAACAAAGAATTAAATTTTGATGTAAGAAAAATTTAATTATTAAAATAGTTTATTTAAAAATTAAAAATAAAAATAAATAAAAATTAAAATAAAAATAATAATAATATATATATTATTAATCATTAAAATAAAAATAAAAATATATAATTATTAATAATTCATTTAAAATTAAAACTGACAAAATTGAATCATGACATCATCATGATTTGCCTCTTTCTTCTTTTTCAGAATCTTCAAAATTACGTCATGATTGTAATTATTTGTTTTCATTCTTTTCGATCATTTTAACTTTGATGAATCACAATAAGTAATCTTGATTCATCAAGATTACTTATGCAATCAATTTGCATTTTAAAAATAAAAAGACAAGAACTTGTTTATCATTTTATTTTATCTTAAAATTCTTTTCATCATTTAAATTAAAAATATAATCATTACTTAAAATTCTTATTCATTATTAAAATAAAGTATTATTTTATAATACTCTTTATTTCATTATAAAATTAATTATCTTAATCAATTATAAAATTATCATTTTATCCATTCATCTAAATTTCACCTTTTAGGTAAAAGTATTTTTCTTTTATAAAAAGAAAATTTTTATTGTATTTAAAATTAAAAAGAAAGAGAGAAAAAACTGATATGAAATAAAATATACACTTTTAGTTGTGTAAAATTTGACAGTTTCTGCTCCTCGTTGAAAACGCTGTTGAAGTTTTTTATTGGAGTTACCAGAATTCAGCATGTATAAAATAATCCCCAGTTTTTCAGTAGTTGTGATCCATCGGCCAGCTGTGAGCACGCCATGAACCTCGAGATAATCTTTCAGCTTTAAAAAAGTAGCAGTTTTCATGCCCATGTTTTCAAAAAAAGGTGTTGGGTTTTGATTCAAGAGCAGCTCTTGCATCCAAATCTCACCAGTGAGAATTGAAATATGCTTGGGAATTGGTGTTTTTTCTTTGTCTGTTTTAATAATACATGTGACCCAAATGTAATATTTGTAATCTACTAATTTCAAATATAGAATTATGTCTGATTTGATTCATTTCAATCTCATGTGCTTCTTCAGAGTCTAATTCTTGCTGGTCAGATACTTCTTCATAATCTTTCATCTCTTAATTTTCATTAATTTGTAACTCGCCATTTTTTATTTTTATTAGAAATCACTTTTTAAAATCAATCATGCTTAATTCTAATCAAGAACACCATGAGATGCCTAATCAAGAACACTATGAGAATAATCATCAATTTGAGAATCCTGAACCATTGGATAATGAAGAAGTATCTGACCAGCAAGAATTAGACTCTGAAGAAGCACATGAGATTGAAATGAATCAAATCAGACATAATGCTATATTTGAAATTAGTAGATTACAAATATTACATTTGGGTCACATGTATTATCCAAAAAGACAAAGAAAAAACACCAATTCCCAAGCATATTTCAATCCTCACTGGTGAGATGTGGATGCAAGAGCTGCTCTTGAATCAAAACCCAACACCTTTTTATGAAAACATGGGCATGAAAACTGCTACTTTTTTAAAGCTGAAAGATTATCTCAAGGTTCATGGCATGCTCACAGCTGGTCGATGAATCACAACTACTGAAAAACTGGGGATTCTTTCCCTGGGGCAGATTTGTGTGAAATAAATAATTTGCACAGGGCTCACGGGAGCCAAACTGTGCCTTATTGGTGCAAACATTGGCACTGGCTTGAAATGGCACATTATTCTAGGTTTTTCCAATAGCAAATGATATTGAAAAAATAAGATTGTTAAAAAAAATAGATCACAAATGAGACAGAAAAAAAAAAGACAAGTTGGAAGAAAGGAAATGGAAAAAAGGAATAGGCAGCACAAAAGGAAAGAAAAAAAAAGATCACATGTGAGACTGAGAAAAAAAAATGGATTGAAAAAAAAATCCCACAAGCAAGATGGACAAAAAAAGAAAGATGGAAACAATATGTGAGATGGAGGGACAAAAAGAAGCAAGATGTGGTAAATAAAAATAAGCAAGATGAAGGAAAAAGCAAGATGGAGAAGTAATTATCCATCTAGATGCTCACAGACCTCCATGAAGACACACTCACAAAGGTGCCTGCAAGATGGAGAAGTAATTATCCATCTAGATGCTCACAGACCTCCATGAAGACACACTCACAAAGGTGCCTTCCCTGACTGTTTTCTCCATGGCGAGGGAAGCTGTCAAATAGATCGGGTTCTTCTTCAGCCTCCTGAGGCTCTTCATTTTAGTTTGGTGGTTGGTCGTATAGGAAGAAGTTGTGCAAAGTTACACACACAGAGATCCAGTCGGTAATCTTGATCATGGTCTCTTTGCCTCTGAGCTCGAATCTGATCCCTTTTATGCTCTGGAACCTCCCCTTGAGAATGCCTATGCAATGCTTATTGCACACACACAACAAGCTGAGATGATGATTAAATTGTTTTTTATCTTTTGGTAGGGAACCATGCAGAGGTTTCTTGAAGGCTGGTACTAATTTGATCTCTGGAGGAAATTTGGGATTTCCAATTGAGTATTTGCCGTGGGATTTGGTCTGATGTTTCTTTACGTGCTTGTGCATTGGGCCAAGGAACCACAGACCTTAAATCAACCAAAATGTTGCTTAGTCAGTTAAAACCTTTCTTGAAGATGACTTTTAAAGCAAAGAACAAAAAAAAATTTAAAGCAAAGAACAAAAAAAAATTGAAGCAAAGAACAAAAAAAAAAATTACTTTTCCAATGAGAGGATTTCCTCTATGACCCCAGTGGAAAATGCAATGATGGTTCCCTCTGAGATGCGGAAGACCCTAGCGAGCATTCCAACAGATGTGCTGTTACCAAAACCAAAAGTACCAAGCCTTTTAAGTGTCACTAGAAGTTGTTGGATAGGGGGTGCTTGAGGTATGTTGGATTGGCTGTAAATGATGGGGTGGTCCTGGATAGCATTCAAGAGATGAACAAACAATTCGGGTGACATCCTAAACTCCTGCTTAAATCTGTCACGCTCCAAGGCAGAGCAGCTCCAAGCCTGAGCCTGAGTCTTCGAGGACCCGCGCGACATATCAACTCACCTAATCAACCAAACATTCCAACTTCGAAGAGGCTGAGTATCTCTCCTCTTTTGAGTAAGCCCCCTTGCTTTTCCCTCAGCAACTTCCCTGCATTTCCTCGAAGCATAACGCATACCCGGCTAGGGACTATTGAAGAATGCACTACTTTTCTTCGAGGGGGTCAAACTCGAAGCTACTCAACTACCCACCTTCTCTTCCTACCTTTCTTCATTCCTCTCTTTCATATTTCTTCTCTTTTTCCCTTTTCATTCTCTTCTACCATTACCCGCACTTCTTCGAACATGTATGACCCTCTTTTCTATTGTACCTCTGCTCCTTCAAACTTAGCAGACCTCATGTTCGAACCACGTGTTGCTTATCTTCTTCATTTTTACCCACTTTCTTTCCTTACATTACGATAACCATTTACGTTTCATGTGTACTTCTAAGATACTATATAAGTTGTACCCTTTCTCCCTTCATGACTTCTTTTCCTCAGTTAATTAATATCAAGTGTTACGCTCTCTTAAAATCCATCACTCTTCGAGCCAACTTGAGAATCAGTGCCCTTGAGTCTAGCTCACCGTGATATCTTCGAGATTACTTCGAGCAACTCCCTCGAAGCAATCCTTGTCTTCCCTCTTTCCCTCCTAAGCGCATATAGCCACCTAAATCCCTCCAGTACGTCCGGGTGGTCGTATGACAAAATCATCCGGCATCAAGATTGAGAAAAAAATTGAAAAGATCAGGGGCTCTTACCACCTTTCCGCGAGCATTTAAATAACAACAATTCTTGATAGCAATGAGCTGAGCCACAAGATTTTCAATGTCGCATTTGTTGCTGGCGTCAATTGAATCATCTATTGCATTTGTGAAGCCCCAATCCAGAAGGTAAAGCCGTAGTAGATTCCTTAAATTGTTGATGGTTGACACTCTTTTTGAAATGCGCGGCATGATTAACTAACTGAGAGGCATAAAAGGGAAGGAATGGGGGGGGGGATGCGTCAAGCTAGGGAGGCTGGAGGGAGAAACGGGAAGACGGAGGGAGAGCTAGAGCAGAACCAAAAAAAAATGGGGTGGGGCGCTCAGTGTAGTTTTTTTTTTTGCGGGGTGCATGCCAATCAGAAAAATTTACTGCATGCACGCGCGAGGTCAACTCTGAAACCCCCTAATGAGTGGGCTTCTTACTCTCAAGAATTTTCGTTTTTGTCTTAATAAATCATGCTCCTAAAATCAATTGGTTAGACAAAATCTAAAGAGTGAACCCTTCTCACCTCACCCACACCTAAAAAAAAAATTACTTTCAGATACCTGGGAAGTTCTGACAAATAGCTCATGACAAGTTGAATCATAGAATCTGGGTGGTGATGGTTTAGCCTGCATATAATCAGAGGGATTTATTGTGGCTCAAACCAAGCTGACGTTACACACCATCCTGCATTGCCCATTGCAGAAAGTAAAATCAATCGCAATTAAAAAATAAAAATAAATGAATATTACTACAAAATTTAACAGTGTATTGAATTAAGTAGAAATTCGGGTACAGTAAGTACATGCATACAAAACAAGTTATTGTAGGCGGTCAAAAAAAGGAAAAAGAAAAAAATTGAAATTAATTATGAACAAAGGGGTTTGTGTCAAGCTCAAACACTGTCATTAATGAATAAGGTTTTGTTCATCTTGTGTTAACTTAAAATAAATGAAAAAGAAACGACAAAAAGCAACAAAAGGAAAATAAAAACGAAAAATAAAATCATGCGAGCTGTAGGGTGGAAAATCTAAAGGGGAAAAGATTTTAATGAGAATCAATCAAAATCGAATTGAGGTTCGAGCTGATCGACTTCCCAATCATCGGTCCAAGTTGGAGATTGAGAAGATTGAGGTTCATCAGGTGCAGATGCTTCATGAGAGCTCGATCGATTTACAGTCGTTGCATTCATGGAAGCCCTTTCATCTTCTGTTCCCACGTTGGAAGGCTCAGCCTGACCTTCGTTGTTGGTAGAATCTCTGTCGGTTCTTTGGTTGGATTCCGAATTTCGACGATTGTTCACAAGCGAGTAACGACTGTGAAAAGCAATTCGAGCGTCTTGTTTTAACTCAGAAGTACTCTTCCATTTCGCAGATTTGATGATGGGGAGACTTTGATTATTTAGTACTTACCAAACTGGACAAGATCCATTTTGCTTCAGCCAGGGTAAGATACAATCTTCATCATGGAAAAAATGTTTACAAGGTAGTTCCATGCAACCGTCATCTTTTGCAAATGCATCTTTACAGATAGCACATTCGATAGGCTCTTCGTTATCTATATGAAAATTAAGCAGTAAGATGTACTAAGTAATCAGGGAAAAAAGTTTTTAGTTTAAAGAAAACTTGTTTGTTCGACTAACCCATGAGAAAATCAAATTTAAATCTCTTTAGAGATTTGATAGTTGATTCAGATGCAGGAATTGGATTATGAGCTCCATTAGCGCCAGTCATATTGAGCAATTGATTCAAGAGATCTTGCATGGTACCATCATTGGTGACATAATCTCCAAGATTTTGACCAAATGGGCTGTTTTGGTCCATATCAAATTGAGTAGTAAAACCAAATCCCGTCCCACCATTGATGACGAATCCGTTGACCCCATTGCGGCTGATCGATCCGTCAGATTGATTTAGGGAGTTGAGAATATTGATGAACTGTCTGAGAGGATGAGATTCTTCGACATTCACTCTCGGTGATCGGGGAGTTGGACGTGATTGCCTTGGAGGGGAATTCGGCAAGGGTGGGTCTACATTCGGATCCGTTTGGTTTTCCCCTGAGTCCGATGAGGTTGAAGTGCGCTCACGAGTTACAGCTTCATCATTGTGTTGAGAAATGTTATCAGAATCATTGGTTGCTCCGGCTCTCCGATCAGTTTCTGCAGTTGTATTATCGTTATTATTACTATTTCCAGGATTGAAGCCAAATGCAGATTGAAGGAGTCTAAGAGAAGTTGAGAAATTAAGAAACATAGGCTGAATGTAGTCAGTGGGATTGAGATGATGAAAGAAGATGAAGTCAAAGAGAGCAGACTACTTACGACAAAATTCCATGAAGAGGTTGGTGAGGGAGATTACCAGCCGTCCCATAACTGAATCTTTCCTCATTGGTGAAGCGATCATTACCAGGCTGCCTTGGTTGGTCTCCTGAGGGTGTATGATTGGCAGAGCGATCAGGAGTTGGATTGTGATCAGGAGGGTTTGGAGTTGACGACTGGGAGCCAAATGCAAAGGTATAGATGCCCTGAAAGGGCGGAGGAGGGCTGGATGAGTTGGCATTAGCTTGAGCTCTGGGCTCATCGCTATTGAGATTCTGGTTGCTTTCGGCTGGCCGATGGGTAAATGAAGTGGCGTGGGTGAAAGTGGGTGGGGTGTTATGCTGCGAAAAGAAGTCGCCTATACTACTGAACGAAGGAGGGTTGGATGCATTTTGAGGCCGTGCTAAAATAAGTGAAACAAATCATGATCAATTGCAAAGATTAGGCGTTTTCAGGCAAGATTGGGGGCATGGGTTTTTTTTTTGAAACCTACAGTTGGGAGAGGAGGGATTATGATCGGGAGGGTCGGGAATAGCAGGAGCGGACAGAATATTGATGAGGGGGTCAATGAAGTTGATGAAGGGGAATTGGGAATTGGGGTAGCGGTTATTCGATTGAGGGTTTTGCTGTTGTTCTTGCTGTTGTTCATAACGTTGCCTAGTACTGGGGATTGGAGGACTGTCATCTTGAAGTGAATCGCTGAAGTTTGATCGGCTGGATTGAGACCAGAGACCAGGAGGAGGGTGGTATGGTTCGAGCTCTTCTACAAAGCTTGAGAGGCAGTTTGTGCACTCAGGGTCATGTAGGTCGGTGGGTTGATTGAAGCGAACTTGACAAGCCTAAAATAAAAAGAGAAAGAATGTCAGTTTAGGAGGTAAGAGTGTGGAGAAAGTGTGACAGAATTCGGGACGATACATGACAAAACCATCGAGGCTGAGAATGAGGCTGAGATAGGTTTGCTTGTGAGTTGATGGACATCTTCAGGAGGAAGTTGATGATGAGATAGTTGGTGAGAATATTCCTAGTTGACCGAAAAAAAAACAGGAATGATATTTGAGGCGGTGGGCGGGGGGAAGCGGGGAGAGACGGGGCGCACACCAGAGATCTCAGATCAATGCTCCGGCCGAGCTCACTAGAATGTTCGAAAGTTTGCAGATTGCCCGATCCGGACCCCGAAAAACTTGTGTATTTCTTGTCTCAATCAAAGACACTCACTCACTCTTCTTCCCTTCAAAATTTCACTCAGAAAGATCATTATAGTTTTTTTTTTCAACTACACACTGAACATGAAATCTGTGGCATTTGGATAACGTGTAACTCAGGGCTCTGATAATAATTCTATCAGATATAAGAGTAGTCTTGAGATTTCTGAAGAAAAAAATATGAGACAACCTAAAAATAAGGCTTCATTGCAAAAAATGGATTAAAAGTATAATCTAGGAAGGAAAAAAAATTAATTACAGAGAAAAATGAAAAATTACTTGCATACTACAAATAATCAATGATTATTTGAAATCAAGTAACATAAAATCTTAATGGGCACCATTTCCTTCACTGGGCAACAACATATTTTTTTTGGTTAAGTTATCCTCTGAGAAAAAATCCCTCAGTGATCAATATGTAAAAGTGTTCTGTTGAAATTTCAGTCTCAAGTTATGACAGCAACGTGCTCAGGCTCATCATTCTCACAATGGTGCAACAGCTAAGCTACACTTAGCTTTTAGCGCCCAGCTAATTAGCGGTTTTCCGCTACAGCTAATTTTTTTTGGCTGTAGCTGTTTTTTGGACCAGCTAAAGCTAACCCCTGGGGGAAATTTTTTTTCTACGCTAAATGTAGC
>JNCO01004763.1:0-14835 GCA_000785685.1 Uromyces viciae-fabae
CAGTACCATAAACGTTCATCACTGAACGGCAAAATCGCTTCAGCGATTCAAGAGCGGTGCTTTCACCTACATGACAGAAAATAATGTAAAAAAATATATAAAATCTTAAAATAAAGAATGTCAATTGAAAGGAAATGACTTACCTATCCGGAGATACTCATCAAGTGAATCAGCACTATATCCATAAGCTAGCATCCTGATGGCAGCAGTCATCTTTTGTATCAGTTAGAATCCCAAACAACCTGCAGCATCCCTCTTTTGAACAAAGTATTTGTCATCTTGAGTGTCATCTTCAACGATCCGGAGAAAGAGCGATCTTCGCATCCTAAAATGCCGACGGAACATTTTGTCGGGGCATATATGCTCTTCAGCAAAGTAATCCTGAAACAGTCGCTCATTTCCTTCCAGGCGATTTCGATTTATTTCCAGTCTTCCTACGGTTGACCCGCCACGTTTTGGTTCATCATTTATTTGATTGATAATTAACGTAATGTTCATTTCTAGCGATGCAAGTAGATCATCTTCATCTTCCATCCATTCAAGAACTTCGACGGGGTCCATTTTTTTGATGAATTGAATAAAAGAAAGATTTTTCAATGATTTAAATCAAAGTTGATGATCTGAATAAAAAAAGTTGATGATTTTTTGATGATTTAAATAAAAAATTTGATGATCTGAATAAAAAGAGTTGATGATTTGAATAAAAAGTTGATGGTGATTTTTGATGATTTGAATAAAAAATAGATAAAAAAATTTGATGTGAGATTGGAGCGAAGGTAGAAAAAAAAAAGTAGGAATTTTGTGAAAACGGAGGTGGAAAAAAAAATAGTAGGAATTGGAGCGACGGAGGGGGGACCAGATGGCGATGAAATTGTGCCGTCAAAGCCAATTGACCCCGGCCTGGATAGACAGTCCATAAATGGGCAGGGTGTGACATTTTAGTGATAGAATTGGACATGTACAGTTGCGCGCGGGTAATCGCTGTGTGTACCACACCAATTGTTCGTGGACTCCGGGTTAACTAACCCATGGTTAACCCCCGGTCAAATTGACTTTTTAACCTTAGCGCGACCAAGAGAGCCTTTGTTCCCACCGTTGGAATCTAAGCGCTCTGAGCTGAACCCATTGCCAATGTGATGTGATCATGCATCAGAGGCTTCCAAATCAAACACTGCTGAAGGATTGAATTTTTTTCAGAAACTGGATATTGTAGATTGTTAAATTATGTTTTTTATTATTATTCATATTATTTTCTTTCATTATTTTTTTTTCTTATTTTCAATGATTATTTTATGAGGAATCCTACACTCACCTTCGGCTAAACTGGTTGTCACCCCAGATTCGTGAATTACACCTCCTTCAGAGGGTCGCTTCCGCGAATGCCTCTGAAACTGAGGGGCCTACGTTTATAGGTTAGTGGATTTGCGTGATAGCATTTTAGCTCATGAAAACAAGAATCTGGCTTGAGAATTTTTAATGAGAAATTGAGAATTACAACACAGACGAATCATGAGTTAATTCGGCTAAAGTCTTGATCGCTCCCAAATCCTGGGAAGGAGCTCAGGTTAAGCGAAAACGTTCGCTTAAGAGCTTCAGTCACGCGTGATAAAAGCTTAAGCTCACTTTTCATTAAGATCGAATAATATTTGTCTTTTCACGGTGAGATCAGACGGTGCTAGTCAATTCTCAGATTGACTTCAATCCCAGCCTCCCAGGTAATATGCATCTTTTATCCTGGTTGATCCACGCCAACATATGGCATCTCACTTATTCGAGCTTGAATTATATCATCCACAATCAGACGCAGTTGAGGCTCTCAACCTTACCAAACTCACCCCTCATTGAACACCCACGGCACGGCTTTACGCGACACCTCTTATGGCCCCGACAGATCACGGGAAGTGTGGAAACGGTGACGGCCACCGTCACGCTCACAGTGACTAACACTGTCTTTACACCCTTTGCAACCACCACCAGTATCTCTGATTCACCCTCAGAATCAGCCTTGCCACCGGTGACTTCCGTGAGCATGATACTTCCTTGAAGAATTCACGCTCTTCTTGCTCTCAGGCTTACAGCAGTCCCAGGCGCCCGAAATATCCAGTCTTCCCGACTTTGTTACCACGACAGATGCTGCGATCTCCTCAACGCCTCTTACCAGTCCTGCTTCTCTCCTCCCTCCACTAACTTCCGACTTTCTAACTGAATCTAATTCTGCATCACCCGCGACATCTGCTTCAGCTTCACTGTCTACAATTACCTTACTCCCCTCAGAGAGTGGTCTTGCAATAACACCAACTTCAGTTACGGCTTTTCAGAGCCCCCCATCAGTTTCGACTGAACAAAGTAAGGAATAATGTCCTCAAAATTAAGTATAGACAATAAAAACTGAGAAATTTCACATTCAAGGTTCTCTTTCCATCAGTCCAATTACTACCAATGAACCTAATACAAGTTTTACGGGAAGCCAAGCACAAAATAATGAGAAGTCTGATCGTCTAAAGGTTCCATTCATAGTGGTGACGATAATCTGCTCGCTTGGATTGTTGATTTCATTCCTTGTTTGCCTTTCTCCTTATCTGAGAGACTCTCGACGCAATCAAAATTCAAGAAATGGGTTGATATTTGAGGATTATGCTGCCAGTGCACGAACCTTTGAGCCGAATGCATCTGGTGGATTAAATTATCAGCGAAGCCTTTCACGCAAACGAAATCGACGAGCCCACTTGGTGGAAGTCGTGGAGATCCCAGATAAGGTCGTGCCGAGTTCCAAGTCCAAAGTTTTCAATGGAGATTTATGGCTTCCTCCAACCTCTGCTGGTCCCGGCTTAACTCGTCCTTGACAATTGAAAAATAAACTGATCCCGATCGTTCGCTTTTCATCAAGCTTTATTTTAAAAGCGTCTGGGTCGAAACTGCTGAGACTTGGAAAATTTCGAGGGGGAAAAAAAGTTAATTAAGTTGTGAAACATAACAAAAAAGCGCATGAAGATAAACCAGTAATATAGATAACTTTATGACTTGCATGTAATTTTGAAATCAATATTTTATCGAGAAAAAGATACTCCAAAAGAAATTGACCCAGGTCAAATCGCGATGCAATTGAGAATCAGATGAGTCCCATCGCTAGTTTCATTAGATGTAAGTCAAATATCTGCTGAACCAAAGATAAGGGTCTTGTGAAAGAGATAAACAGATGGCTGAAGTTGTCATGCAATATAACACAGGCACATTTGTCCTTGTTTTATGTCAATGGCTCCCAGTTGATTGAGATTTTTCTTTTAATTAGAGAGAGTAAAATAGTGAAATCATATGTGGAGGACTTGGGGTATTCAGCTCTTGCGATGTTGGATATTCTGATTGCTGGGAGTGGATGCAGATGATCGGGGTTGGAATGCGTGCAGCTAGGGATGGGACCCGTGAGGCCGGTGTTCGGATATACCCGGCATCCGGACCGGCGGGTACGGTTGTCGGGAGCCAATATTTTTGGCTTTTTCAATCGGGTTCCCGACGGATAAATTGTCGGGAGAGCCGTCAGCGATCATCGGATATGATCGGGTATTTTTTTTTTTTCGACAATGGTCCACAGATTCATTTCAAAAAAAAAGTGGGAAAAATAAATAGTTCAAACTACTCAGACTAACACTAACAAACTACTCAGACTAACACTAACAAACTACTCAGATTTAACTTAGCTTTCTTGTATGTTGCAGACTAATAGTTTTCTTGTATGTTGATTCTTGTATATTTTATTGTTTGCTCCGTTGTACATTTTTACTTTAGATTTTTATGAACATTTTGTACTTTTTTATTTAAAATTTTTAAAAGATAAAAAAAAAATGTGAGTTGTGACTTGTGACTCGTGAGGGACGGAAAGGTGGAACAACAATCAGTTGGTCTGACTCTCAGTGTCCTGATCGTCCGGTTCGGTAAAGAACTTTGATTTTTTGCCCCATTCCTTCAAACACAACAATTGTTCGATACTTGTTGCATCAAGTTTGTAACGCTGCAAGCCAATGATGGATTTACACGAGGAGAAGATGCACTCGGAAGGAGCGCTAGTTGCTGGAAGGGCAAGGAAACATCTGGCCATGGCAGCCAACAACGGATACAGTTTCTGTCGAGATTGCCAGTACTTCAAGATGTCCATTCTCGGCGCTTCGTTTGTTTCTCCAAGGTATCGGTGAATCTCATGCGCAATCAGTGTCTAAATCCAAAGTGTCTTGACGTTCGCCAAATACATCATCTAGTAGGGCCGACTGGTGCTTCGATTTGCCTTTGGGCTTTTCAGTAGCCTGTGCCCCTTCAGAAGACGACACCGATCGATCGAAATTTTGCGCATGGACCTTGAAGCGAGCCAGAGATCGAGAAGGGGAAACATCGACTTGAAGAGCTTCCCAAAGGAGCTCATGGTTCTTCTCAACATAGTGCAGTTTGATGCGAGGGTCCAAGATCATAGCACAGAGAGGTGCTGGTTTCTCCAATGCTGTAACCAGGTATTTCTTCAGCTTGTCAATCATTCGTCTGGCTGGTGGAATAAGTTGAGCGGCATCGTAAGTAGATTCGATGGAGACAATTGTCTTGATGAGAGAAATATATATCGTTATTGCAAAGTTGAGTGTTGGGTAGGAAGACTGGCAAATTAACTCAGTGGCTTCATGGAGAGGTTTGAGGAACTTCATTAACTGTTCTGCTTTCTCCCATTCAATGGGAGAAAGCTTGAACTGGGCAGTAAGTCTCCGATCGCGCACAGAACATGTCGCAAGATCCTTTCAGGTCAATCGCCCGCTGAACCATCAGGTACGTTGAATTCCATCTCGTCGAAATGTCCAGAATGAGCGATTTGGAAGGAGCAAGGGGTGGGGGTGGCTTTGTAACACCATCCTCGGTTTCAGGGACTGGAGAAGCGTTATCTGCGAGCATTCGGACAACTGATTGAAAAGCCTCTCGACGTTGAGGCAAGCCGCGCACGTAGACCGACAAACCGTGAATCCGCTTGATAACTGTCTTAAGATTCACACCCTGTCCATCGGGTGGATCAACCAGGTGGTTGATATTCATCTGGTGGCCACCAGAGGGGATATCGGATTCGCCGAGACTGATTTGTTCTTTGGTCGATAAGTTGGCCAGACCAAAAGCGTTCAGCCCATCACGGGCGGCGAGATTAATTACATGGGCCATGCAGCCAAGGAGGTGATCGGAAGCGTCAAAATCGCCTGCAAGGAGCTCAGAAAGCTTCCTTGCAAGCGTTCCGTTGTTGGATGTGTTGTCGGCGGTGATCGCTGCGATTGAGTTGGTGACCTCGAGCTTCTTGAGTGTTTCAAAGAGGGTTGTGGCAAAGTTTTTGCCCTTGTGTTCCCCTGGTGATTTTTTTTAAGTTTATAACTTGAACGGGAGAAAAAAAATGAAGAAAAAGGAAGGGAAATAGTAGTGACTCACCATGAACACCTGGCAAAGCCACAAGTACATCAACAATTTCCCAGTTGGAGGTCATTCCATGTGCGGTAATTCCTAAGAAAGCAATCTGATTTGGAGACGTCCAAGCATCAAGGGTGTAGCCGATGTGATTGAATGACCGGAGAAGGCGTTTGAGCTGTTGCGAATAAGAGATGTATAATCGCGACACCTCAAGTGCAATTGGTTTGCGCGTTACCATCATATTGGAGACCCGCGGATTGATGACTTCAAGAAGGTGGACAAACGCTTTGTCTTCAACAAAGGAGAATGGGAGGTCCGCCGAGGCCAAAAGGTTTGCAAGGAGCCTTTTGAAGCTCTGTGGATTAAGTTCAACCTACCAAAAGTAAAAAAACAACACAGTCCATCAAAAAGGATTCTCAGTCAAGAGTCAAGACAATCAAGATTCAAAACAATCACTGAGAAAATAGAAAAAAGGTAATGTACTCACTCGGCTTTCAAGGTGCTTGCGCTTGAAGAGGCTGCTGATAATGGTTTGGCCTTGCTCCTTTTTTTTGGGATCGTCAATGTTGTGCATGCGAGCAAGATGCTCAATCATGCTCTTGGTACTCTTGGTCTTGTCGCGAGTTAGGGTCTTGCCGCAAGGTTCGCCGTGCGCAACTGGGACTGTGCAGCACACTTTCTCCAAATCTTGAACCACGAAATAGGACCAGACCCAGCTACGAGTGGGAGGCTGGGTTGGAGTTGTAGCAGTCGAGCTGGTCAAAATGCTAGGTGCCACGCTTTCTTCGACCATCTCAATGTCATTGTCACAGGAGGTTTGCGTGGTTGGCTGGGTCTAGGACTGGCGCTGGGGAGGTTTTTCCGACGAAGAGGCATTCCTGGTGGACCGTGGTCCGTGGGGGTGTGGAGTCTGGAGTCTGGACGGTGGTTCTGGTTTGTGGTTCGTGGTCGGTATATAAAGATATAACAATATCATATATGATATTTTTTTTTATCAACCCAGATTCCCGATTTAGTCGGGTATCCAACGGATATATCCACGGGTACTTGCCTCCCGCGGGATCCCGCGGATATTCCCGTCCCCGCCGGGTAAAATGTCGCGACACCTCAAAGGTGCCCCCGACAGTCGAGTATACCCGCGGGGAAGACACCATATCCGTCGGTAAGCACCCCGTACCCGACGGGTCCCATCCCTACGTGCAGCTGTGGCTTTCGAAGAGGGTGGCATTTGTGAGCCCAGATTGTACCAGCAATTATGTAACAATTCTGCTGATCAAGTGCTATAAACCATTGACTTTCCAAGTTTAGAAAAGATGTATCATGCTACAGCTAACTCTATCAAGTATTTCTGAGCATCCGCAACGGTGGCTAAATTCCTGCCAAGCTAAAGTTAGAGCTAAAGGCCAGCTAGCGCAGCCAGACCCCCTCAACCATATCAGTTGGAGCTAAGTCCCAAGCTAACTGGTATAGCTTTCTCTTAGCCAGATCATCTGCATCAGATGGAAAGCCTTGAACTCCAAAATAACATTAACCATGGACGTGCTCTCATTCAAGGAATGCTTGAGGAACCATTTGATCTGCTTCAAAAAATTTTCAACTCTGATTCTGAAGATGAAAAATGGGCCACTTTTCCCCGAGCTTGACAACCCAACAAGCAAAGGAATCATGTTTTTTTTTCACGAAAAGCTCATGGAAGATTATTTCATTGATGACTCAACTTACATTGAAGAAGATCCTTCTCAAATATATTGAATCAGAAAACATCTGGTCCAGAAAATCATCAACAATCTCTGTGAATAATTTCCTTACTTTCTTCAAAAACCTGATCTTACTGGAAAGTTGGGACTAAGCCCCCATCAAAAAATCACCGCTTCTCTCCGCCAGCTTGCTTATGGACTCCCTCTTGATACTACTGATGAGTACTGCCAACTTGGAGAAACAACTGCTTGCCAGAAGCTTGATAAATTTTGTGAAGCTATCCAGCACATCTATGGCCCTTACTACTTACAATCCCCAAATGAAGGTGACCTAATGAAAATTCTTGAAGAAAATACTGCACGGGGAGTTCCTGGAATGATTGGAAGCCTTGAATGCATGCATTGGGAATGGAAGAAATGCCCATGAGCATTGTGGAGTTTATATTTGTGTTGGGAAGCGGTGGCAAAGGTGGAGTGGTATGCGAAGTGGTGGAAAGCATCGTGCAAGCTGATCAAATGCTTTGGCAGAGGTGGAAAGTATCTGCAAAGTTACTTGCCTTTGGAGGTGGGATTTGCTGTTCTTTTCACTAAAAGCGGAGGAAAGGTGGAGCGTAGGGTTCCCGGGGGCTGAGCGGTTATGCAGATTAGGCAATTGGAAGAGGGTTACTCAGGAAGGTGCTGCGGCCCAGGGTAGATTGGTGCTAAGGGCTGCGGATCTCCAGAGGAAGGAGAAGATCTTTCAAAGGATAACACTTAAATTTGGTGGGCTGCAAGAATTAGGGTGGCATTGGTCAGCAGTAAGGGTTGTGGTAGTAAGGCAGACATGGAATTGGTAATTGGGGAAAATGGATGCAGAGACAGAAATTGGGGGAGTACGCGGTGGAAGCGGGGGGGATTGGGGGATTGGGGTGTGGGAAGGGAATTGGTGGAGATTGGAGTTGTAAATAGATATCATATATACACACTTTTTAATACAGCACTACTTACACTAAAAAAATAGGGTTAGAAATTCATCTTTTAGTAAGGGTTTATTCATCAAGTCTCTTAGGGAGAGTAACTGTGGAAGTGCTATAAGATAGAAATGGGCCAAATCATTTGGGATTTCTATTCTGAAAGCATAAGTTACTCATAGATTATTGTTCAATTAGTCTCACTAAGTGGAATCATTGAGTTCTGGAACCTGCGGGAAGGCGTCTTTGTGTACGGACAAGGTATTTCTTTCCACAGCATTGGCAGGGCAGTTCAAAGGTAAAGAATATATTCCAACCCTTGTTTTGGAATCAACTGAAACAAAAAACACATGGATTTGGCACACTTTCTTTGTCACCACAGGTTTGCTTAATGATATAAATGTAATAAATCAATCACCTATTTTTGACACAACTCTGGAAGGAAAAGGATGTTAGGTGGAATTTGAGCTTGAAAGCAATAAATATACAAATGGTTACTACCTTGTCATCTTTGATTGCATCAAAAGGACTCGTAGAACAAGATTGTGCATCAAAGAAATTCACCAACGCCAAAGAATACCTTCAAAAGGACATTGAAAGGACATTTGGGGCGCATCCCAAATCCAATTTGCAATTATTTAAATGCTGGCTCAATCCTGGTACCCTGGAGACCTTTCAGCAATTATGGCTACATGTGTTATTCTTCACAAAATGATAGTAGAAGATGTCTCTCTTCAAGTCAATTATCCTCCACTCCCAGAAAATAACCAATTGGTTTTTCCCAGAACTAACCCATTCACTCTCCTTGAACAAAAAATCTGAAAGACCGAGCTTGAATCAGCCTTAATCAATCAACAACTTACCCAAGATTTGATTAAGCATCTCTGGAAACAAAAAGGCTCAAGAGGGTTTGCTTTGAGTGTTGAAGATCAAGATGATTGTTCCAATTCTTCCTTTTGATTCAATTTTCCTCCATCTGCTTACCACTGTCATTCAAATTGTTCTTATTTTAAAATTAATTTCTCTTCATCTCTTGTTATTGCAATCGATTCATTTTTTTCATTCCAAACTTATGATTGCTTCATTCCACCCATGCTTGTTTTAAACGCTAGTCCTCTTCATCTCTTTTTATTGAACCTGGTTCTTTTTTTGCATTCAAAAACTTTTATTTTCTCATTCCAAACATGTTTTTTTAAAAAAATAAATCAAATGAATCAAGAAGAAAAAACACAAAATGCAATTCAAAACAGCTAGCTATGCTTATTTTAATTAATTGAGTGGTCAATAAAAGGACCAAAAAAAACCACAGTCAATCCAAAGATTCAAACAATATGATCATTGATTAAAAAGTAGAAACAATGGAACAATAGTTTCAAAAAATGAAACATTATTAAAAAAAAGAAACAGTCAAATGACTGTTTAAAAAAAATAAACCAGTTGATAAATGATAAAAAAAATATAAACAATTGAATGATCCTTTGAAAAAAAGAAAAAACTTGATAAATGATAAAAAAACTAGAAAAAATTGAATTGTTGTTTAAAAAAAATAAAAAAAGAATAGAATGTACTGCAAAAAATCTCTTGTAACTGCCTGCAGACTGCAGTTGACATGCAGCATATTCCAACCCTTCTCTTTTTCTTTGCCAAAGTCTACTCTGAATGTGCAGTGACTGTGCATCATGCACGGTGACTGTGCACCCAAGCAGGCTTTAAGTAAGACTTGAGTTGTCACCCAAGTTGAGCCCAAGTTTCCACATGTCAACTGGTGACAGTTAGACCAGATTTTTTTGCAGTGATGGTTGTTTAAAAAAACAAAAAAAAAATTATAAAAATGGAAACAATAGAACAAATGTTTTAAAAAAAGGATATAGAGCTGGTGCAAGTTGAAGTCTTTTAACAATACCAATAATGATAAGCACCTGCTATCTTTAAGATTTGTGAGAAAACCTTTTGAGAACACCTGAGTGCATGAAAAAAAAAATAAGAATTTGAATAAATTTGAGTAAATAAAAATGGAAACTGAAAAAAGAATGAAGAAAAAAAGATGATGACACTAAACACTAATAACCTTTTAACAAGACCAACAACAATAAGCACCTGCTATCTTTAAGACTTGTGAGAAAACCTTTTGAGCACACCTGAGGCTGAAGATCAACCAAACAATGTAGAGACTGTAAAATGAAGATGTGTCTGATGGGAGTCGAACCCATGACCTCAGCATAGCTGAGACACATACTAGAGTGCTGCCTTTACCAACACCGCGCGCATGTGGGTGACGTTTTTTTATAAACGTCGCGCTGACGTTTTGGTCTGTGGCTAAAAGTCACCGCCACCACGGCCCGGGCCAGGAAATTACATAAAATCTTCCCGACTGTTCTTCCCGTTCCACTCCCAGGACTTGTACATCCAATCTGCAAAACAACAATATCAACCAACTGAAATGAAAGAAACTGAGAATGAATTAAATGAAACATTGAACGATTTGAAAAGAAATGTGGATGCAAACCAGAGTGCTTAAAACAAAAGACAAGAATTTGAATAAATTGAAGTAAATAAAGATGGAAACTGAAAACAGAATAAAGAAACTATTACAAAAAAGAATAAAGCTTGAAATAGTGTCGATGAGGTTTCAGTTGCCCAAACTCTGAATATCATTATTCTTACATAAAATAGCCAAAATTCTTGAGACTCAATAAAGAAATGTGATTGGTAAGATAATAATTTGAATGATTGAATAATTGATAATTAAAAAAGAGAAAAATTTGAACACTTGTTTGAGAACAAGAATGAACTTAATTTAAGTCTAGACTTGGATCAATAAACCCTTCATTTTAATATTCAAGATCATCTTGCTGTTGGGTTTGATTGGGATTGAAGTTTTGGTTTTGATTGGGATAAAAGTCCTCTTAATAATCTCTTTCTGGTTTGCTTGTTATAGGAGGAAATGATGCAGATAGGGTAGCAAGAGATAGAGTTATTGAAAATTGACTTTCTTCAATTGGTGATCTGCTAGTTTTTTCAGAATTCACCTTAGAAAGAATCATCTCTTTCTGATGTTTGAGGTATTTGCAAGAGAGATCATCTGGACAATCATCAAGACTTTTAATCAGAATGGAAATTTCTTTCTTTTGGATATCAGCATCAAGAAGCTTTTTCTGTATTTCATTTTCTTTTTGGGCTTCAGCAGTCCACATGATGGCTTCTCGGGCTGACTTTTCTAGAAGCTTCATTTTCTTTGCCATGTACTTGCTCTGATCCATTTGACGTTTAGCAGATTTGTGTCAGCCTGCTACAATGTTGAGCATGCCAACATAAGCAAACACCTAATATAAATAAATATTAAATAAAATTAAGAAAATAAAAATAAAATAGAAAAGAAAAAGAAATTGGAAAAAATAAAAGAAAATATAAATTACTCCCATTTAGAGTGAAGAAAAGTTAATTATTACTTCATTTTTGGATTCCTTGGGTAAAAATAACCCTAGTCACCCAGCAGAAGTACTAATAAAAAATTAGTCCTTCTATCTTAAAAACAGATAAATGTATTTTTAGATAGAAGTAAGAGGAAACCCCTTTTGCCTTAAGAGGTAGGACGTCAACTATACTATGTATATGGACTAAGCACCAAAAAACCATAAAAAGCAGGTGTGGTGTATAATTTAAGAGATATGTGCATAAATGCGTTGAAATGTCTAAATGTCAAATGGCGCGGATGCTGACATAATCCAACTTATGAGAGAAGAAAGCGGCCTCTGAACTGGCTTACATAATCCTAAGTCTCAATTCACACGGGCCTGGATGGGCCAAAACTGCGTTGTTCAGATTAAATAGACAATAAATTCCCACACCATTTAAAAATACTAAATTATATATTTTTCCCGAGTAATTAAGAATGGAAACAAACTATAAAAAATATAAATAACTTTTTTTTAAATAAATTTGAATGTAAATTAAGAATTTCCAATATTTACTAAACTACAAATAATACACGGTAGTTAGTAAAAATCATAACTTCTCATGCAAAAAAAGTTATTGTAAATCTAAATCTATAGAAAGAAAGAATAGATGACGTTTTATTTAGGATAAATTACACGTCATCCTACTTTGTGTCATACAAAATTCATATTGCCCACAGAATCCCCCAAAATGGCAATATAAACACCTGTCATTATAATGTATTCAAAATTATAAATCTATTACAAATTATATTACAAATTTATTTGAAATATACAGGTCTCAAGGGAAGACAAAGATATTCTTGAAATAAAAATTTCATCATGAGAACTCTTTTCAAATTAAAAGCTCTCATGTCCACAGAAACTATCAAAAATAGTGTAAAACACTTACAACACTCATGAGACACTTACACATAATCTTAGAGCGCCCCCAGAGGATCCCAAACAATATAAAAGGACCTCTCTCTACGCTCTTTTCCCCCATCATCATCCAGTTACATTACAGTTATACATTACTTAAGCCTAAATCATATAGTCTTCGAAGTATCTTAACACCAGTAACTTACATTCTTGATCTCAACCATTACTCTACAACTCCAGCTGCCTGCTCTAGCCACTCAGGACGAACAGTTTCTCCCTTCTCAGAGGATATATAGGCTAGTAAGTACCCTATTCCTCTTCTATATTATTATCTAGTTGAAATACACTAGTATATTGGGCTTTAAAACACCCCTGCACTGCAGGCCCCAATTCTAAGGGCATTCAAAACACCCCTGCGACGCAGGCCCCTTGAAATAAACCAGCAGGGCATTAAAAACACCCCAGAGGCTCTGGCCACTGCTTTAAAATTATTTATTTAAATATTAATAAAATAAATATTTTATCATCTTATATAATTATTTCTAAAAATAATCAAACCAACTTAAATCTTGCACCCTGTATAGCTAGAAGGATTACTCCTTGGCATTACAGAGGCTGAAAATTTGACACCAGGGGGCTGTTCCCATAAATTGAAATTGAAACTGGGTTGGGATTGATTGGCGGAAGTAGTCTCCAAAGGATTAATTGATTTGGAAGTGTTGGACTTGGCACCATTCTTTGATTTTTCCTGTGCCATTGTAGTAAACTTTAGGATTGTCTTCAGGAAATTCCAGGCACGCTCAAAAGAAAATTGCTTTTTCTTGATCAAAATAATCTTGCTTGGCTTGTTGAAGCCAGTCATCTGGAGAGATGCCTGAGGCTGGTTTGTCTTTGATTTGTTCATACATTGCATGGAACTTGAGGGCTGATTTTGGTAGATGTCCCCATCAAGAAGAAAAAGAGAAAACAATCAGGATCAAAACAATAAATTACAAAAATAAAAAATCTGACCTGTGCATTAAACTGTCAGGTGGGCTCTGCTGTGGTCCAGGTGTAAACTGATTCAAGTCTGCAGCAATACTGTTGAAATTATGAACTAAAATTTGTATGAATTGTTTTATTAATGATTTAAAATTTCTTTGATAATTTTTTATTTGATTTGATAATTAATTTTGAATAGATTGAGAATGGGAATAGTGGGATTCAAGGAGCTTGAGCTCTAGGAAAGGCTCACGGAAAATGAATGAAAGAACCAATGATTTTATTTCTAATCCAACTGCAGAGATTATATAGAAAGAAGAAAAAGTTGAACCCCCTGGACAGCATGCCAGGGGCCTAATATGGTTGAATGACAAACTAAGAGAATTAAATTAAAGCTATAGATAATTCAGATAACAACAGTATTTGATCTTACTACTATATATTAATTTATCTTCGCACTGTAACTAGGATTGTTAGTTCTAATTACTGAGTTCCCAAATAAATAAAATTAATAATAAAAATCTAAAAAATATTTCTCAAGGATAATATTGACTACTGATGATCAGGGTTTGATGACTACAAGACACATACTACTGCAATTCTTACCTATTTTTAAATATTTTATCTTTATTCTAATTCTTTATTATTTTTATTTAACTATTTTAACTTGAAACTAAAAGAAGGAAATTTGAATTAGAAAATCTTGGCATAATTGAATGGTCAAAAGGAACAAATTCCAACACCCCACCTGTCCTTTTGACCATGAGAACTTAGAACTAATAATCATAATTTTATTTTTATTTTATTTTGTATTTTTAAATTTTATTATTATTATTTTTTATTTTTATTTTTATTTTTTTTATTTTATTTTAATTTTCATGATATCAAAAATCTTATTTTGTTCAAGTTTGAAGTAACTCATGTTTGATAATTGAGCATTCAATTGATCAACATTATGAGATCAATGAAACAAGGATTCAGAAGAATGAAAATATTTGATTGAGGTTTGTTGATGAGAATGTTGAGAATTTTACATGAAAATTTTAGTCGTGCGAGTGATTTTAACTTAAGTGAATGATGGAAGTCATGCAAGTTTTTTGAGTTTGAATGAAAGAATGAAGTCACAAAAATTGTTTTAATTGAAGTCTAGGTTAAATTTTGTGAGTTGGATGAACTTAAATGAAACTTTTAGTTGCCTGAGGTAATAGTTGAGATTTTTTATTTATTTTATTATTGGTATTATTGTTTCTTTTTAGTATTGGTAGTAAATGAATCAATATAACTTGAATGAAGATATGTTAATTATGACAAGAAGAGAGGATGAATATAACCAGTCGCACAGGTTTTTTTAGATGTAAAAGCGAGCGAGACGAGCTGGTTGTAAAGAATCAAGTAGCATGTGAGGTATTTCTATGTCTTAAATACTTAATTTTATGTATTTAGGACTATGAATGTCCACAAGAATACTTAAAG
>KN362112.1:0-10276 GCA_000785685.1 Uromyces viciae-fabae
AAAAACTGTTATTTAAAATTCTTTGCTAAAAGTTTTATTTCTCAACAAATTGCAATATATGATGCTCAACCAGTGGTTTTTTTTAAAAAAAAAACTTTTAAAATTTTTAATAACAAGCTGCGTTTCATAAGAAGCCAATGGTAATTTTTTTAAAAAAAACTTTTTAAATTTTCAATAACAAGCTGCGTTTCATAAGAACCCAATGTTAATAACAAGCCTCTGAATCGTTAAGAATAAAAAAAAATAAAACGGATGAATTCTAACAAATAAGCATAAAAATAAAAAAATTAAAAATAAATAATAAAAACGCTATGAATCGTTAAAAATAAAAAAAAATTATGACAGATGAACCGATTGAAAAAAAAAAAAGGAGAATCATTTGAAAAAAGATTGCTAATGATAGAAAAAAATAAATAATAAAAACGCTATGAATCGTTAAAAATAAAAAAAATTATGACAGATGAACCGATTGAAAAAAAAAAAGGAGATTCATTTGAAAAAAGATTACTCATGATAGATGAATCATTTGAAAAAAAAAATGCACTAATTCAAATACTGTGCCTTTGTGTATAGGCACAGTATTGATTCCGCATTGCAAGGGCAATGTTTTCTTGCCATTCTTGAAGTTTGGCTTTTTCAATTGATTGATTTGCTAAGATTGGAACAGGGGCTGGATCTTCTTCTGGGTCAAACCCAGCACGAATGGAGGTGGGATCTTCAAATAGTGCTGATTGACCGTTGTTTTCAATGATGATGTGTGAAGGACCGCCAGCGCTAGTACAATGTGGCCTTGAGTCTTCATACTATACTGCATTGGGAGAACTAAGATGGGGAACCTCTTCTTCCATGTTCCAAATGTTCGCTCGACTACTTTACGAGCCATCAAATGACGCAGATTAAATAATTCTTCTTTTGTTTTGGGCCTACGTTTTGCACAAATCAGCAAACTATCATAACGAGCTCAAATTTGCAGGGAGAAAGAAGTATCTTACTTTTTACCTGCCTGTGCGTTTTCGCGTAAATGATAACAAACCCCTCTGTAAGGTACCAGTATTCCGCGTGAAAGGGAATATCCCGCATCAGCAAGATAAAAAAAAGAATGAGGAATTTTGAAGTCTTCTGCAAGTGCGCTCCCCAGGACCCTTGAATCATGAGCTGACCCCTCCCATCCCACCATTATGTACGTGAATCTCATGCTAAAATCGACCACCCCCAGAACGTTTTGAGATAACTGTCCTTTTCTATTACGATACGGCCCGGCTTCAGCTTCAGGAACACTCGCCGGAACATGGCACCCATCCATGGCACCCAGGCAGGACTTGAAATAAGGATAAAATTTTTGCGTTTTCGCGTAAATGATAACGAACCCCTCTGTAAGGTACCAGTATTCCGCGTGAAAGGGAATATCCCGCATCAGCAAGATAAAAAAAAGAATGAGGAATTTTGAAGTCTTCTGCAAGTGCGCTCCCCAGGACCCTTGAATCATGAGCTGACCCCTCCCATCCCACCATTATGTACGTGAATCTCATGCTAAAATCGACCACCCCCAGAACGTTTTGAGATAACTGTCCTTTTCTATTATGATACGGGCTGGCTTCAGCTTCAGGAACACTTGCCGGAACATGGCACCCAGGCAGGACTTGAAATAAGGATAAAATTTCGGATTTTTTTCTATGTATTCATGAATGCTTGTTGGTGGAGGGCAGATATATTTTTCTTGAAGTTGAAGGAAAAATTTGATAATGTGATGGAAAATTCTTGAGATTGTTTCTCCACTATGCTGGAATCGGTCTTGAGTTTGTCTATTGGTTGCATTTTGACCCACAATGTATAGAAAAATGGCCAGTTGCTCGTCCATACTTACCATTCTGGTTACTGGATTGAAGTCAATTGAGGTGAGTTCTTCAGAACATCTATGGAATACATCTATGGATAATCGGAGCATTGATTGAGCGCGTAGTCGGTTTCCATTAAGTATATGGTGAATGTACTGGTCTCCAGTGAAGGGGGAATCGTTGTATGGATGTTTTCCCGTAGTCGGTTTCCATTAAGTATATGGTGAATGTACTGGTCTCCAGTGAAGGGGGAATCGTTGTATGGATGTTTCATTATCTTTGACCATTTGCGGAGGCCAATGAGTATGGCCAGGAAAAAAATATTTTTTTTTATGAGCCTTTCGTAAACTTGTTTCTTTGGTTTGATGAGAGAGGGTTGTTGAAGGTGGCATGTTGATTAGTTTTTTTTTTTATGAGCCTTTCGTAAACTTGTTTCTTTGGTTTGATGAGAGAGGGTTGTTGAAGGTGGCATGTTGATTAGTGATAAAGAGAAAGTGGATGGATGGGATGTTTGAGGTAAAGAGCAAATTTGATGGATCAAAATTTCAAAGTGAAATAGCAAACAGGGCCGTGATATGAATGAAAATCTTGGCATATCATGGCGCAGCCAAACACTTGTGTAATGTGGCAACCTCTTGTCACATGACATTTCATCACGACCAACTTTCAAAATTTGTGTAATGAAAATTATGTGACACTTATCACATCACAGTGGGCGGCCAAACGGGGCCTAAATAAAATATAAATAAAATATAAATAAAATATAAATAGGGCATTACTAAATTCACGCGGTCGGCCCGCAAACTCACGCGGTTTCGACCACGCGCGGACCGACCGCGTGCACGCGGTTTTCCGCAAACACACGCGGTTTTGAAAACCGCGTGTTTTGCATCACGACCAACTTTCAAAATTTGTGTAATGAAAATTCTGTGACACTTATCACATCACAGTGGGCAGCCAAACGGGGCCTGAATTTTTCATAGCTCAAAGATGAGCTATGAAACACCCTAAAAAAAAAATTCCTCCACCCATTTGGGTGAGTTTTGTGGGTGGAGGAATTTTTTTGAGTACATAGCTTTTGCTATGTGGCCAAACGGGGCCTGAATTTTTAATAGCTCAAAGATGAGCTATGAAACACCCTAAAAAAAATTCCTCCACCCATTTGGGTGAGTTTTGTGGGTGGAGGAATTTTTTTGAGTACATAGCTTTTGCTATGTTTTTGGGGGAACGACTCCCAAAAAAAAAAACAATTGGGCCCGCGACTCCCATTTTCCGTCCTGCGGACCAAATGGGCGTCGTTGGACTAAAAACCGGGAGTTGGATAACCAAGCCTCAAAAAAAAAATAGATAAAATAAAAAATAACTAAAAATAAAACATAAAATAAAATCAGAATAAAAAATAAAATAAAATAAAATAAAAATAAAATAAAATAAAATAAAAAACAAAAATAAAAATATACAAAATAAAATAAATGGACTCTCAACCTTGAAAATCCTCCTCAACTCTGAAAATCCATATCAATCTTCACCACTCAACTCCAACATTCACTGGTTTAAATTTTTCCTTCTTTCCAACCCATCATGGATACTCCCATGATGGGTCCAATTCCTACCCCCTCTCAAAATGAACCAACCCCTGAACTCACCTGTCCTAGTATTGATTTACTCAAAAATATCTCAAAAAAAACTAAAAATGGATATATGATCTCTTTTGAAGACCACTCAAGACTTGTCAATACAATGAACGGAGAACAATTTTTTTTTTTCAATTTTAATAAGACGATCAAAGCAGAAAAGGAACAAGAGCAAAAAAAAAATAAAGAAGAATTGAAAATACAGCAAAAAAAAAATGATGAAAACTTAAACAAATCATCAGCACAAATTGAAAGACTAAACACTCAAATAGAAAATTTCAAAAAAAATTCAAACTTAGCAACTAATAGTCAAAATAATCAACAAAACACAAGCCCTCAAAAAATACACCAACCTGACTTGAACGCTTACCCGGCTCCTTTTAATCAACCAAATATCGCTCGGAACCGGATACCTGCTTGTCCGGTTGACACCCAGACGAGCTGGAGCGATATAACTCGCCGGAACGACCACCGGGTCAATTTTAATCCAAATGAACACAGATGCAAGGCTCAGAATACAAACGGTGTCTACCTGCCGCCTCTAAACCAGCGAGTAGATTAGGTAGATTATTCTTACAGTCTACCGACGCCACCGCCAGCAAATCGGGATATTAATACATTTAGACCCCGATTTTTTATAATCCGAAAATCCAAAACCTCTACGCCGTTCGCCGGCATGACAACAATTCAAATAACGGCCAGGGTCAACAAGACCCTGGCCCCCTTCAATGATTTAATAGACGGCGCCAAACCGATGGTTCGTGGAACCGTCATCCTTCAATCCAGCAATTTCAAATTTTACGCAGTGGACCCACCTTAGTGATCCTGCTTTAATAACCAAACCAATTACATTCCCTGTCTTAATACACTCAACTCCTATTTTTTTTGACATTGAAAATAAAAAACACCTTGAAGAACTCTGTATTGAAAATGATTTAAATAAGAAAGAAATCACCAACATTAGATGGCTGGGAAACCCCCATGAAAACAAAAAATCACACGCTACCCTAGTCATACACCTTACTGATAAATTTATAGCTTCACAAATTGAAAAAGGAGGACTCTTTTTCAGGTCTCAATTTATGAAAGGGGCCCATTATGTCAAAGCCCCTACCCAATGCTTCAACTGTCTAGACGTGGGCCACACAGTAAAATTCTGCAAAAATGACCCTCTTTGCTCCAAGTGTGGAGACAATCACAATTCACAGGACTGCAATGAATTTGAAACTGATGCACTTAGATGTTTTAGATGTATTAATATTGAAAAAGAAAACTCAACTGAAGAAAATCCAATTGATTATGATGATTTAAAATATAGACATAATGCTAAAAGCAATTCTTGCCCATTCAGAAATAAAAATACAAACCTTCATATTAGGACAAAATAGGAAAAACAGATAACAGAAATATAATAAAACAGAATCAAATCAACAAAAACTTATGCAACATGGGTTTTTCTAAATTTTAAAAAATAAAATAAACTACAACTTAATCAAGCTCATTAAATCTATCATCAACATTTTTCTTTTTTTCTCTTTTCCTTTTTTCCTAACTCTTCCCTTTTTTTCTTTTCTTACGTATTTTTAAAAAAAAAAAACAAAAAAAAATTTTAAACCAACCGCAAATTACTCTAGACCATCAAAACAATTATTGATTTTCTCGCATTTCTTCTGAATTATGATAAATTGAAAAAAGGATGACTTCCTTAAACTTATTTTCCTTTTCTTTATAATCAAAACTTTCTTGTTGTTTTCCTTTCAATTTTTCTTTTTCTTCTACTTTTCTAATTTTTTTCCAACATTTTCAGTAGATTTCTATAAAAATAAATTACTCAGACAGCAGAAAAATAGTGTAAATACTTTCTTACTCAGTTGTAATCCATGAGGGCGCGATGTGAAATCAAATTGCACTTTAAAAAAAAATAAAATAAAATAAAATAAAATAAATCAAATAAAATGAAATGAAAGAAAAATAAAAATAAAAATAAAAATGAAATAATAATAAAATAAAATAAAAATGAAATAAAATAAAAATAAAATAAAATAAGAATAAAATAAAAATAAGATAAGAATAAAATAAAAATAAAATAAAGATAAAATAAAAATAAAATAAAATAAAATAAAATAAAATAAAATAAAATAAAAATAAAATAAAAATAAAATAAAAAAATAAAATAAAATAAAATAAAATAAAATAAAATAAAATAAAATAAAATAAAATAAAATAAAATAAAATAAAATAAAATAAAATAAAATAAAATAAAATAAAATAAAATAAAATAAAATAAAATAAAATAAAATAAAATAAAATAAAATAAAATAAAATAAAATAAAATAAAATAAAATAAAATAAAATAAAATAAAATAAAATAAAATAAAATAAAATAAAATAAAATAAAATAAAATAAAATAAAATAAAATAAAATTATAAACATAAAATAAAATAAAAATAAAATAAAGATAAAATAGAATCAAAAATGTATTATATTGTCTATTTTTGTTATTGATGATGCTGAATCACTGAAAATAAAATAAAATAAAAATAAAATAAAATAAAAATAAAATAAAAATAAAATAAAAATAAAATAAACATAAAATAAAATAAAAATAAAATAAAATAAAGATAAAATAGAATCAAAAATGTATTATATTGTCTATTTTTGTTATTGATGATGCTGAATCACTCACCAAATTTTTGACTCAGGTGGAAAAGATGAATAAAAAATTACTAAAAAACCATAAATCATGTAATAAAAAAAAAATTGGTTTGTATTTCACTCTTTTCATTAGATACATAAAAAATATAAGACATGTAATTTTTTTTTTTTTAATTTCCCTTTCTTTTATTGTATTAGAAAATATCTACACAATTCAACCCCCGCTAAAATAGCTGTTACTGCCGCTAATTATTGGATAAATTAGCTTCGCGCGTAGAAAAAAAATTCCCCCAGGGGATAGCTTTAGCTGGTCCAAAAAACAGCTGCAGCCAAAAAATTTTAGCTGTAGCGGAAAACCACTAATGAGCTGGGCGCTAAAAGCTAAGTGTAGCTTAGCTGTTGCACCATTGTACTTGATCAACATTGTTTTACAAGTTCAAAGTTCAAAATCACAATCCTATCAAGCCCTACACAATTTGCATGTGATGTCCGTTCAAACCCTGCTAAAATAGCTGTTACTGCCGCTAATTATTGGATGAATTAGCTTCGCGCGTAGAAAAAAAAATTCCCCCAGGGGATAGCTTTAGCTGGTCCAAAAAACAGCTGCAGCCAAAAAAATTTAGCTGTAGCGGAAAACCACTAATGAGCTGGGCGCTAAAAGCTAAGTGTAGCTTAGCTGTTGCACCATTGTACTTGATCAACATTGTTTTACAAGTTCAAAGTTCAAAATCACAATCCTATCAAGCCCTACACAATTTGCATGTGATGTCCTCCTCTATCAAAAAATGACCCCTCATATATCTGTCACACTGCATCTACTACCTCACTTGTCTTTTTGAAATCACTACTCCCCCATCTTTGAGCATGGCCAATAAGTCAAAAAATAGTCCTCGCCACACAGCCATTCTGTGAGAGCTGGCACTCCCAGCAAATTTATTCCCGAGTATTAGCATTGAGCAGGGAATTATGGGCTTTCTTGATTGCCCCCCATCCCTCTTTCATCAAGTTGATCAGGATCAATCAATACTCAGTTGGGTTCATGCCTGCCAAAGAACAAATCAGTCGCAAATGATTTTTTGCTCATTTCTTTGGTCCCAGGTTGTTAAGCATGCTTGATATGGACTGTGCCACCAAGTTGAAATTTGACATGGACTCGGGCAACATCCGCTTGATCATCCCGTTGCAATTGTTAAGGAGTTTCAAAATCCCAATAGGATCTTTCAACAACTTGAATCCCGAGTCGAACAGTTTTTGGCCGTCTGTCTGGTTGATCAGCTTGTTACCACTGCTACAGAATGACATGCTTTTAAGTTCCGGCGGTTGGATATTTTGACCAACAAGGCTTGTATCTGGAGTGTGACACATGTGAATTCGTTTGTGTGAGAATGGTGACACGCCGGGAGAATATCAACAACACTTGCTTCCAGGAAAGCCAATGATTTCCAAGTCTGAGTCATCCGTGGAATCATCCGGTACAACCACAAGGTGGTTATTGTGGTTATTTTGGTTTAAGTGATAAATTTGAACTGGAGGAGCAGGATCGTTGGAAAAAATAATGGACTCAGTATCATCAATTATATTGGTTGTTAGATGTTCATTCAGATCGGTGGTTGGATCTTGATCATGTGCCCACAATTTTTCCGCAGCAATAAGAGGTGGAACCACACCCCACGATGTTGATATTATGTCTTCCACTACATGATGTTGCATCTCCTTGGCAAGGTAATACATATGCTTACAGGCACTCCCATGCCGCATGAAATGAGGGCAGGTGCAGCTGCTGATTCAACCCTTCACAGCATCACTGGGTTGTTTATAACTCACGAAATAAAAGTTATCTGAGGGGCTTGTGAATGAACCTATGACATACAAGTATTGTGAGGAAGGTTATAGTGATTTTTGATCAATGAATTAGTATGAAGATTGGATGTTATGTCATGATAAAAAATGTAAATGTGACATTCCATGAAAGTGAGGATGAGATTTAAGCCACGCACCAATGAGGACTCTTTGAAATTCTCCACTGTGACCCCCAGCAATTCAATCATTTTCTTTGTATAACTTTTTCCCTTGCGCTTGGCTGCCATCTGAAAACAACTTGTTCATTCTGGTTGGAAGCCTAATCGGACTTTTTCTGATGCCATGCAAAAGGTTGGTTTGACCTTGTTACACAAGATGTCAACGAGCTTGTCTAAAAGGTTCTTCTTGGCTGGCAAGATAAACCAATACTTCAAGGCCGGGTGCCATTCTCAGTATAATGTTTGTATTGATCCCTTTATTAGCGGTCTAGTTAGTTGATGAAGGGAGCTGATTTGTATTGAGTATTTTGTGTGTGTTGAGGTAAGAGGAGATAAGAAAAAGGGGGATGTGTACCATTCTGTAAAATACAGCCCAATGCTCAATGTTGGGAAGCCGTTGCGTGCTCACATAGTGAGCAAAACTTGGACTCGTTGTTTGCCATTGTGTAATATAATCCTCAAGTACCAACGTCGGAATGGTTTTCATGTATAATATCTTTTTAAATGCTGCATGGGCTCTGGGACCCAAATGTTGTAAATAAATAATTTGCAGCCTGGTTCTTAAACGCCTTGACCACGTGGAACCAGCACCACAAGTGCTTGGGTCAAGCGGGTTCAGGCAGATCATCATATGTTTGTTTTACTGTGTTGCGGATCACCAATGCATAATCACTCATGATAGTGAGTGGAACTAACTCTGCGTCCTCCCTGAGCCACCTTAGAATGGACTCTACTGGTTCCCTAAAAGTTCCGAGCGTATCAGTAGTGAGCTGAAGTAAAATGCCAATGCCACAGGTTTGAGTTAACAAAGACTTACATAACAGCTGAGGCAGTAAACACACAGCAGATTGGTGCCCCTTTCCCAGTCAATGCATCACGGACAACTACTGTGTATAGACTTACCTTCTTCCCATCAGAGAGGAAGAAATTACTAACCGTGTTGTGTTTTGAGTCAATCATAATTGTACCATATCCATTTACAACCATTTTTTTCCTCTGCCATGGTGACTGGATGATGAAAAGCAAACTGGATGTGTTGGCCACCACCGGGGAATGTGTATGCCATGCTTGGAACTTGGTTTTATGTTTCCACATTTTGAGAGATTTGAAAACTTTGTTTTCAAGGTGAGAGGCAATGGTGTTCAGTTTCAGGGACTTGTATTGCACTTGCTCATAGGTAACCTTGTGAAACTCTGGAAGAATGTCACTTTGATTGATCTGCTCAATGGTCCAAGAAAATGTATGAGCTCCTGCATCACCTAGCAGATGATTACAGCAATCCACTTACATTGGAAATTTTGGGGGGATTCCGCAGCAATTGAATTCCCTTCCAACCAAGTCCCATCGTCACTTTATTGTTGATCCACCAATCGACCACTTGTGGGGCACGCATGAGATGCATGTCTTCCAGAAAATACGGATTGTGGTTGTGTCGCCAAAACCAATCGATTTGAATCAAATTGTTCTTGATATGGTGCTGAACTGTGAACCGAGCCGCGCAACCGCATTTGAGCGGTGTGGTACTCTAAAGTGGAATCAATAAAAATTTTGTTATTTCACCATGAAGGAGCAGGAATTCTTCAGTTTTTATTTCAGAAATGGATTCTACACCTAAAATAACCCCTAGTCACTCACCAAAGGTACATCAATAACTCCACTAGTTTAAGAGCTACTCAAGATAGAAGACTGAAATCAGGTACTTGGAATAGATTTCATAAACATAAAATATATACAATATTCAATACTATGGATTATGTACAACAGTAATAAGTCTATAATACATATCTACTAACACATAAAATATTACATACAAAGATAGGAGGCTGTCTACAACATTTACTGTACATAATTACCTACCATATGACTTTACATGCAGATTGTCAGCTTGCTACAATGTTGAGCAAGCCAACATTGACACAAAATAATTAAAATAAATTAATAAAATACAAAAAATAATAATAATATAAATAAAACAATGAATATAACCAAAATATATACAAAAAGTAAATTAAGGAGTCACAAAAAGTAAAATATTATTGAATAATTGGAATCCTTGTCAAAAATTAACCCCAGTCACCCAGCAAAAGTATGGGCAAAAAATAACTCCTTCTATTTTATTTTTTATATTTAAGC
>JNCO01004772.1:0-14827 GCA_000785685.1 Uromyces viciae-fabae
TTTTTTTTTTTTTAAATTATTTTTTTTTTAATTTTTTTTGGAATCAAAAAACCCTTTCCATTATTTTTGGTAAATATTTTTTTGGGGGTACTTAGACCCCAAAGAACATTTTTTTTTTGCCTCATACCATTTTTGGAAAAACTGTGTGCACACAGGCCTTCTGAATGTGGTAAAAACCGTGTGAGTTTGCAGGCGGACAATGTGAATTTAGTCATGCCCTATTATTATTCATTATCTGTTTTCACCTTTTAGGTAAAGATTAAAATTTATATAATTTTTTTGTATTCAAAAAGAGAGAGAGAAATAATTGATATGAAATTAATATGAGTTGTGAAAATTTTTACAATTATTCAAATTTTTACAATCATTACTCAAACAACACAATTTTTTTGGGGGATGTTTAAGCAGGATGAAGAAGAAATGCATGTGGTCTAAGGACTTTTCACTTACAGGGATTAAAATTTTGTCATTGACTATTTCTCTCTTAATCTATCATTGGGAATGTCACCAAGACAGATGCTGTTTCTTTATTTCTCCTTTCTAATTTCTATCATGTTTTATTCATTTTTTTCTGTTTGTTATTTAGTTTTTTTACCATTGTTAATTTTTATTTTGCTGTTATTTTGACCTATAGAACCTTATTATACTCTTTACTTCAGTTTTACTACATAATTGACCAAGATGTAAAATAATATACTTTGTCACTTTGTAGATTTAGTTATCAAAACCCCTGCATCTTCTATTTCACCACTTTTTTCAGTTGTAGTTACAAATATATGATAGTGTATTTCAAAGCAATTTCACTTTCTTTTTTTTAAAAAAAAGGGGTTAGCCAACTGAAAAAATAACAATAGGGGCAAACTCAACATGATATTAATAAAATGATACAGAAAGCAAACAAATGAGATATTTAGAAATACCAGGTTGATTGATATTTCTCAAAGAAAAAAGACTTAACATGAGATTCTTTACAATAGATGGATAATATTCAATAGAAGGAGAAAGAGGAAAAAGAAATATAATTATATACATTTGAAAAATGTTTTGCCAATCTTTTCATCTGCATTAAATTGATTACAAAATAGTAATATATATTTTAAAAATTAGATAAAATCTAAGTGATTCACAATTATAGTTAATATGTTAGTCTAAAAATATTATCTGTTGAGATCATCAAGAAGCTGCCATTGAACCAGTTTGTTTTAACTCACTCATTAATAATTTTCTGTTCTTCTTACTATTCTTCATTTTGTTCATTATTATTTTTTTTCTCTCTATTTTTAATTACAAATGTGCAATTAACCCTCCCCCCCCCCCCCCCCCCAAAAGGTCCTTAAAAATAGTAATTATTCCTCAGGAATTTGAATAAATTACACAAAGGCAAAAACTCAAAATTAATGTTCACATTTTATTAAAGAGAACTTTAATCACATGTAACCACATTTTTGTAACATTTTATAATCCATAAAATAATGAGACATTATGAAAATGGTTAGTACAACTATTATACACTAATTTAAATATAGAGTACATAATAAATGTGTTGAGTAATTCAAATAAAATGTCAGACTTATTAGAGATTTGAAATAACTTGAAAATTGATTCCATGATCAACATAGGAATGTGAAATAACTTTATTGGAAATATTTCAAATATCTATATCTTATCCACTATTGACAGTTGGCTTATACATATGTCAAGAGTGACATTGAGAATAGAAATAGATAATTGAAATAATTTTTATTTGACATCCATGACAAACCTTGATACCAAAAAGTACCCAAAGGAAGGATTTATTGGCTTCCTCTTGAGCTCAAGTAAGAGTATAAATAGAGGACCTCTTTTGCCCTCTTCCCACTTTCACTCAGAGTCTTCAGATAATACAAACTAAGTATAAATATCTGAGTGCTTTTCCCTTTATTTTATAGAGCTTCCCCTCTTCCTTTTTTCAGTGGATTTCCTACATCCACATATTAGAATACATATTTATAGATTGTGTTATTTCTAAACCCTTGTATATTTATTATCCTTGAAAAGCAGTTGCAGCAAGACTACTACCACCTCTGAATTCAGCCAACCTAATCAGGTGCTTGCCAGCTGTTTATTATTACTATATCCCCATCTTTTCAATACTCTTGAACTATTCTCTAAAAATAAAAAGTGTAAAAAGATACCACATACAAATATATAAATATAAATCTAAATATTGTGTTTTGCAAAAAAAAAAAATGGCTTGAATAATTTTCAATTTTATTGTCTCTTATCTCTTTACAATCCAAAAAACAAGAGACATTTATCTGATCTACTTGAGAAATCAAAAAAAAAAGTGTTTATATATAGGACAGAAAAGTATCATGTAGTCATATTTTTAAATTTTTGCCTAAGTGTAGTTAACTTGAAAGAACCCCCCCCCCCCAAAAAAAAAAAAAAACCCAAAAGTATACATATATATAAATACATATATATATGTATATGAGAATTGGGAAGATATTAATGATTATAGGGCGTCAAAACTATCAAGAATCAACAAAGACAAAATGAAAAGATAATAAAACAAGCAAGAGAGAGAGAGAGAGAGAGAGAGAGAGAGAAAAGAGGGGGGAAGAGAAAGATCAATATGAAATTATAAAATGTAAGGGGTGTGAGGGATGAAAGAATGATAACGTACTTGATAGTATGAGCTTTTCGGCGTCTTTCACGTTCATCCTCTCGCTATTTAATTTTATTATCAAAAAAAAAAAAAAAAAAAAGGAATATTAAAATCAAAAGAAATCAATCGAAGATAACATCAAAAAAAAAAAAAAAAAATGAAGTTAGAAAAAAAAAAAAAAAAAAAAAAGATAAAAGTAGCGATACCAAGAGAAAGAATAACCCAAGGAATCCAATCACCAGGTTTTAAATAAAGTTCTTTTTTCCAACTAGTCGTAGAAATAGAACCAATAGATTGAAAAGGAATAATAACTAATTGTGAATTAGGCAAAACTCCTTCTATGTTAATATAATGATCCTTTTGATGTCGTGTACTTCCTACAAATAAATTTTCTACATAATTATTCGTTCTTCCTAATCCAAAAAAACAGTAGGGCGTCGTAGGTGATGCATATGTGTTGAAGGGGATTTGTCCAACTTTAAAAAATAAAATAATTAAATAATTATATAAATAAATAATAATAATTACCCTTAGTTTTTACTTGAAAAATCTCTAGATCGTTTTTTTAAAGAATAAATCAACTAACCAGCAGTTGCTCTTCTTTGACCATATGTGTCTTGGATTGTGAACTTGTACGAAGCACCAGCGTAATTTACTCCATAAGGCTGCCGAACAATATATATATATACATATAAATTAGCATGGATATGAAAAGAAACAAATTATCCAAATCAAGACACCACCTGCATGAAATATGGAGACATACCCTGTACTCAGCTTGACCATTTTTGGCTGGGCATCTCGACGAGCAAGCGCCATTAAGCATAATAGTCTTGAGGAAAAATGCATCATTGAAGTAGTTGTTCTTAATGAAAGCGATAGTTCTAGAAGCTGGTCCATGTGCGTCACGCGCTGCCCTTTGAACTACGATATCCAAGCTACCATCCTCGTTAACGTCCATGAAAAACACACCTTGTGCATCATCTATTTGACTCAAGATTTCAGCACCTGAAGATAAAGTCTTGAATGCACGTCTATGATTTGAAGTTTCTAGAGCTGTGCATATAGCTCTGGTACAGGGAATACTTTCGAGTAATTGTGGTACACCACTTTTTTTGGAATTGGATGTTAAAGGCTCTACTATGAATAATAAATCCGGATATCCATCTAAATTATAATCTCCAATCTGTATACTTATTGGACTCGGTCCAATAAATTCATTAGTTGAAAGCTCAGTAATTAATCTGGAATTAGGAAAAAAATGACTAAGGTTCAAGGTGGTAAAACCCTTCCAAATTGTTATAGAAATTAGCTTGGTTTGTTTCAATGGATTGATGACCGGATGCACGCAAGAGATAACTCACTGATTTAGAACTATCAAATGAGAATCGAAAATCAGGATCAGATGTACATAGGTTTTGAGGATCTCGGCATTTGTATTGGGATCGACTATTACAAAGCGGGATTTGTTGATTGTAACCAACATGGATTGAACAATCATCTGGCGTGGGGCAGGTTGCGAGCACCATATCAATCGTCCCATCACGATCTAAGCCAACCAAATTCACCTTAGTCAACAAACAAATTCAATGAAAATATTAACAAGTTTTTTACACTTACCTATATCGGCAAATGAAATGTGCTTGGTACCAAATGGTAGTTTATCCGTCCTGGCTAAAGAATATCCTTGTGATTTTTTATTAATCCAAATCTGATAACTTTGTTGTCCATTTGAATCCTCACAAGTTAAAAAGATATCTGGAACGTGAAGAGAGAAAAAGAAAATGGAGGGATTCGATAAGTAAATCGAACTTGCGAAAAAAAGTTCCAAAGTGTTGACCTGCTAGACAATCTCCATCTAAATCAATAAATGCGCTACTATGAGGACTCGGAAGCTTGCAGTTCACTGGAGTATTAAACGGGACGTCTTGCCTGAGATGAAGTGCGAAAAATGACGAGGTTGAGCAAGGTTTACATAAACTCAAATATACCTTTTGAAGGGGGCCAAATTAAAAGCAAGAACTCACAGTGAGAATGGGATTGAAGTGTTTGAGCGAAAAGCCTGATTTTTCCAAATTTTAAACACGGATGGTAAACTTGAAGGTAATCCAAGTAGGTCCATTGACATTGATCCCTGCGAGTCAAAGAAAAGAGGATGAGGTGAAAGAGATGACGGGATTGGAATTCCAGGTGCTATTACATTGACATATTGATGTGGTTAGATCGCTTTTTGTTTCTTTTTTTTTTGGCTCTTGTTGAATCCGCTAACCAAAAGATGTTCCGTCTATTCCATACCAAACCTCCATCTTCAGTACGCTGTCATAATTTGGATCCGTCATACCCATAGCTAAAATATCTAGCCGCTGTAGTGGAGTGCCCAATAAATCAAAAAATCAAACATTATGAAACAAGTTAAGAATTGTTTATTCAACTTTTGCAAAAAAAAGACACTCACACCATCGTAGTTGATGTCTGTCAAAATTATGTTTGTTATCAAGAATTTGCCTACGGTTTCAGGGATAACAGGGTTGTTGGCTACTGAGATAAATTCATACCGCTCTAAAAGGGAGAAAGAGGAAAGATAAATTAGCGTTTATAAAGCATGAAATCTTGGAGAAATCAAATGTGTACCAACCTCGATGCCAAAGGTGCAAACTGATTGAGCGTTGATCACTAGAGAGTGTAAAGACATCACGACTGAAATGAAAGTAAACGTAGAACTTGTTAAACTTTGGCAAATAAAAGAAGAAGAAATAACCAAAAAAGTCACATGTATGTTTCGGAAGAAGATGGAATTACATACACACCGGAGATATATGAGAAATAAATACTCACTATTGATCAGCATTTGAGTCAGCGATTGCAATGATCATTCCATCCAAAGATTCCAGACCCAAGTTACCCAAATCATAGAGTCCCTGAACCTGAGATTTTCTCTCTTTAGATGCAAGTATTGAAGTTGCGGCCACAAGAATCAGGGTGATATTTTTCAAATGGAGGAGTCGGATAAATGGATGAATTTCCATGGTGAGCTTTGTACTACTTTCAACGTGAATTGATAGAGAAAGAGTAGGTTCAGCTTGTGTATGTGAAATTGCTAGGCTTCATCCCCAGCCGTTGTGCTGTTTTTAGAATTGATGATTTTGAACCAGATGGTATTGAATTGATTAAGCAGTACTGAATTGATCTGAGTTAGTTGATAGATGCTTGATCGTCCTTTCTTGCTTGTTAGTGTTGTTGACCGTCTCCTCTGTAAGCTAATATGATAGGAAGGTAGCTGTCACAGGAGGTGTCACGAGGGAAATAGAAAATAATTAATTTTTATTTTTTTAATAAAAATTAATTTAATATTTTCATCAGTTTTCTTGCATGAAAAAGGTGTACTACTAAATCAACACAAGCTTAAAGAATAAGTGAAACCCATTGAAAATATGTATATCTAAAACACAGGAAATGCATCATGTAATCCATCTCACTAGTTTTATAAGAAAAGTTGTGACCTATTTTATTAAATATTATTCAATGATAATCTTTTCATCAATTTGTTTTCAATTGTAACAACCTTCTAGAATGAAATAGATTCGACTAATTTGAGGAAATTATCAGTTATAGTTATAAGCTCAAGTCAATTGTGATAATCTTGATTAGGAAAATGGGAGAGAATTGGTCAAGTTTTTGCCCCAAGCCAATTGCTTGTCATTGGTCAACATAATATGTAAACGAATTAAATAACATGCATTGGTTTAATTTCATGATTTAATAAATTACACCCTCATAAGACTGTCATGGAATGCGTTTTGTTTTTTTTTTAAATAAAAAGTCACTGCGGCAGAATCAACTCAATTTTGCATAAATGGGCGATATTATTTTTAGGTTCCAGAGTTTTTAACAAACGATGATACGAATATTTTTATATCCTGCAAGACAAGTTAAAAACGAACAAATTCAAGAAAATTCTTTTTCTCAACTGGTATGATATTGATAGGAAGATTAGTAGACTTTGAGGCGCACTCTCGCTACGTAGTTTCTCTCCGCTCCAACTCATTAGAATCAAAATATCATTCAATTGTGTTATATGCGATCGAGAAGGAGTCCAGCCCAGCGACTGATGAGTATGACTTAGAAAAAGAAGATGATTTGGAGAAACGTTTAGGGTGCGTGAAAATCGTTGATGTAATAAATCGAGAATGGCATGCAATGGAAGAAGAATGTCCTCACTTGGGAGCATCCATGGCTCAAGCAGAGATCGAAATCGAAGATGACGGCGTTATTGCCATCTGTCCTTGGCACAAGTTAGTTCCTTTCTATCATAAATATCACATTTAATAGTTCTCCAAATTATTAACTTGAGATTGTACTATAATCACTGAATCATGTTCATTTGTCTATTTTTTGTGTTTACTCTCAATCGTACATTTTTTCATGATATGTAATATACGCTTACAAATAGTTACGATTTCAACTTACGAACAGGTGAATCTTCTACTGGTTTAAAAGCCTGTGTGCTAACTACTCAGGTGAAAGAAGGCAATCTTTATCTGGGATATCCTCTGGGAGCAACTGATTGGACTCTTATCTCAATTAAACCAGTATCTCAAGGTTGGTCTTTTATACTCAGACGAATGCCCATTTGAGTTGGTAATCGTTAATCCACACCTGGGATTCATCGTTCTAATAATTTTCCTCAATTAGAATTCGCGATAGCAAGTTTAGATGCAGATCAAATAGAAAATACAATTTTGGACCTTCAACGCCCTTCACCGAAATCTTTAATTGAATGGGGAGCACTCATTTTGAGGACTCCAAATCCAGATTTGAAAGTGAATATGACGCGTCATGTAATTGGGTTATTCCTCAAAGGGGAGATTCCAGTTTTTGCTTCATCAACCGTACCCAAAGAATTTACTTTACCACCCGAAACACCTACTCGTGAATCAGTCCAAATGGTCCGCCCTGGTCATGTGGCTAAAAGGGGCAAGGGTGGCAGTCTCGCTAATCGTATTAAACTTTTACACGCCCTAGCTAATATCGAGCTATGGGCCATCGATCTCGCTTGGGATATCATCACCCGGTTTTATCAAGAACAAATTAACGGAAATTACCTTCCAAGAGCTTTCTTTACTGACTTTGGTAAAGTTTCGTGATCCTTATTCCTCAAGAACAAATTAACGGAAATTACCTTCCAAGAGCTTTCTTTACTGACTTTGGTAAAGTTTCGTGATCCCTATTCCTTTTTTTTTATAGCCCTTTTACATGAATAAATTAAAAAGTGAAACGTATATGGCTTTTTTTTGTAGGTTGCTGCAGATGAAGCAAAGCATTTTACATTGCTGAGAGATGCTTTGAGAAGGCTTGGTAGCGATTGGGGTGAACTTCCTATCCATGACGGTATGTTTACTGTGTTTTTTTATTGATTTCTTTGGCGACGTACGGAATTCAAATTGACTTAGCTCTACACGTCCAGGGCTTTGGCAATCTGCTCGTGATACATCTCATTCGCTCATATCTCGACTTTGTATTATCCATGTCAGTTTTTCTACTCTTTTTTTTAATAAAATCAATTACATTGAAAAAGATATGCACAAAATAAAGAAGATATATATTGGAGAGATCCTCTGAAAGAAAAGCTTATTTTCACCAGAACATTGCCTTAAACTTCACAGCTTGTCCATGAGTGAGTGAACATTGCAAAGAATATGTTTAGTTCTTAGAGGAATACACCGATTTGTGTTTAAAAATACCACTGGTCATGCGCAGGGCTCGCGGTTTGGATGTGAATCCAACTCAGATTAAGAGGGTTAAAGATGCAGGCGACGTAAGTTGAACATTTTCAGTCATTCCTTAATCTACCGCTTATGTTGACCTCATTGTTCTAGCTTGAAACTGCAAAATCCTTAGAAATTATCCACGCGGATGAGATCACACATGTTGCTGCTGGTTAGATTTTTCTTAATTCCTCCTAGCTTTGCATATGGCTTCGTGAATTGATTTTTTTTTTCAATTATTTTATTCTTACTTTTAGGTCACCGTTGGCTATGCTATATTTGTAATAATTCAGTTCCTAAACTTGAGCCGGTTCCTGTCTTCCGACGAGAGGCAAGTTGTTTCTTTTATTTTTTCTGGTAGTTTTTTCTTTCACTTTTTTGGGTTTATCAGCAGAACATGATAATAATGATCGATGCACGATATTATGATTTTCTTTTTTTTTTTAAAAAAAAAAAAGGTGGAAACTCACTTCTTTGGGAAGTTAAAGTCACCGTTTAATGTTGAAGGTGAGTCTCCAAGTTTTTTTGACTGATACAACGTTGATTGTACTTCGTGATTTAGACAAGATGAAATTTCTTCATTATTATTTTTTAAAACATTGGGTTGATTTTGCTTTGGCTTTTATTTTACATAATAATAAAAATTGCAAACACTCATCTGGTTTTAGATCGCAGTTTTAAAACTTTGGGTTGATTTTGCTTTGGCTTTTATTTTACATAATAATAAAAATTGCAAACACTCATCTGGTTTTAGATCGCAGTAAAGCCGGGTTAGAGCCAGGTTTCTATGAAAACCTTTAATCACTCTTACTCGTTTTAACAATCATTTTTTAGCACGTAAATTACTTGTTTTGGATTCGATTGAGATATACATGTATATTCAACTATTTACCTATTCTGCAAATAATTGGAGCATGTACAGCTACAAACTCTTGATTCTTTATTCACTCATCATTTTTTTATTCTTTTACTTTTTTTTTTTTTTTTTATAAACTAAAAGCAAAAAGGCACTCGTTATTGAATTTTCATTGTTGAGCACCTTGCGTTCAGGACCTTGCCTCTAGATGAAATGTGGGATTTTGATTTTGATAGATCAAACTTACCATTACTTTTTAATCTATTGAAAATGAACAAAAGTAGCAGTGCACAGTGTGGGTCAACTGAATTTTGGAAGGTGAATTCCAGCAAAATAAATGTATAAAAAAAAAAGGTAAAATTTGTCTAAAATTATTTTATTATTTTTTTTGCTCAAAAGTTAAGGGCCAACCAAACTTGAGGTAAAATTTGTCTAAAATTATTTTATTATTTTTTTTGCTCAAAAGTTAAGGGCCAACCAAACTTGAAATATGTTTCATTGCAGATTATAAACAAGTATACTCGAATCAGTGAGCCCCTAGCATCAAAGCTTGAAAGACCCAACCTGTTTCTGAATTTTTAAATTTGATGCTACATAGCAAAATTTATGGGACTTTGAGACGGGGAATACATAGAGAATTCCTTGTCATAAACAAGCTTCCAAATCTGATTAGGTTCTGACACATGCGGACCTTTCAGGCGTAATTTGGAGGCATTGGCTGACCGGTGATAGGTAACACGGTCTTTATTGCTCATGTGAAGAATGCACTCATTCTAAGCTTTCAAATTAAAACTTCAAGATACCATAAATGTTTGATAAAAATAAATTCGTTATAATCCAAAATCTTTGAACAGCAAAACTTCATCTATTCTTATCACGGAAGCTACGCCATCCGGCTGTGCATATGCAGTTGGAAGACCTGTATCTGAGACTTGGCGGTTCCCTTTTTTCTGAAACTTTCCTGCTGATATAATCCTTTTAAATCCAACTCTAGATCATTTTCTTAGGGAGAAAAAGGATAAGATTTTCAAAAAATTTGAATCAAGAACTCCCAAACGTTGTCTTGTGAAAGTCATGCTCAGGTTGTACAAATTTTGAGGCAAGCCGCAGGAAGTTTGACTTGATTGCGTGTTATTTGCTTATTTTTACTACGTTGTATGCTTAAAACTCGGGGATTGGGGATCTCCTTGGATCTGTCTTCCGCGATAAATTTAGCCGTTTGAAATTGCACTATGAATCCTAGGATCGTATTTATCTTAGTGAGTAACAGACTTCGCGGTGATTTATTCTATACCAATTTGGACTTATTTTCGTTTTCCGCTAGATTTCAATTACAGCAATTCATTTTTCCGTAAGGTAAGTCGTCGATCACTTCGATGGGTAGTGATCCAATTCATTTTTTTAAATCTGTGAAATTATCCTGTTGTAAAAAGCGCTAGCCTCTTGAGAAATTCGGAAAAATCTCACCTTCCTGGCTCTGCTTCAAGTTCAAATGATAAAGTAAGATATTTTTTTTATTTGAATTACCTTGAAAAAAGTTTTACTGCAACCTTGTGATACTTGTTAATTCTTCAAATTTCTCGACATAGAAAATTTGTACCATTTGTCAGGATCAAATTGAATCCGGGGGAACTATTCATGAAAATTGCGGTCATACGTTTCACAAAGTTTGCATAGAAAAATGGCGCGATGAATCTAATAAGTGCCCAAATTGTCGAGTTGACACTAAAAAAATAGTGGCATTGCGAGAAATAAAACGAGAAGATTCTAGACCTTTCCAAGAAGGTCGAGACACTGATGAAGAAAGGGTACGAAGGATAGAAGCTTTAGTGAAAGAATATGGGGAAGAGTCTGATTCGGACTGACTTCAATGACAATCTGGTAGTGTACCGTGCCACATTCCCAAATTCAGTGGAAATTTATCTCTTTCATTTCCTGATTGTTATAGTGTAATATCTTTTTGTCTGAAGAAAAATACATGAAAGCACCCGCAATGAAGCTTAAAGGGACTTAGCTCTCGAGTCTCAGCCAAGGACATAAACGCTTATTTGTGTTTAAATCAAGAGGTACAAAAATAAATGTTGATACAGCAATGATGATTTTGAGTTCAAGTTTCGCGCGATCTGTTTTAATCTGACCATTAATGGCTACCCATCACTCGGCTATTAACGCAGAGCCTACTCCTCGAAGCCTGTCTGATAAGGCAGAGGTTGAGTTTAAGCCAAAAACCGAAATTTCCTACATCGCAGATTCTGGCCGATATCTGGGTACAGGAACGGGAGTTGGAAATATTGGCCTGAGACTTTCCAAAAAATTACCTGTCCATTCGAAACATAAAAGAATTGCCAGGGTGACCAGATGTCCAGGATCCAAACAAACATCTTATTGATCACAACGCTGGCGCCCACCTGCGAGCTTGACACGAGTCTCGTTTTAACCTCCGTTTCACTTGGATTGGTGCCGCGCCAGGCTTGCCGAAGTCTTCAAGGGACTTTGCAAGAATGATTGATGTTTCCAGTAACTTTCTTTCAAAAAAAAGTCAGCATTCCAAATTCATGATATCGAGATTTAAATTCATCTGTTCATCTCATTACCGGGGCAACCCGAGTTCGATGTCGTGCATCTCCCAGCCGGTTTCATAGCCCAAGGAAAACGCCCATGGAGTACAGCGGTAGCTAGCTAGGCTAGTGTCGGTCGCTACTGCCCAGCGACATCATTCCTAGAGGCTCCCCGGTGTCTTAAGAATTGCAATTGCCTAAGCTACGTACATGTGAGCCCCACAATCCACCTTACTGGTTTAAGGAAAAATTTCTCTAGCGCACAGGGTTTAAAACGCAAATCATCCTTCCATGAGACTTCTTTCATCGCTTTCGAAGCCTTCAAGAGACTGTTAAATCGCCTCCAAATGCACCTCATTTTATTGGCGTTCCCTCTGACGGTCCTACTCGTTGGGGCAATTTGCTAGCAAGTACTTGATCTTCACCGTCATTTTTTAGAGTATCGCTGACTTTTGCTACATTTCTCAATCTTTCCCAGTAAAAGCTATGCGAGGGAAAGGAGGGACCGAGAGTACAATGAAGCAATGTCAGAAGGTTATTATGTCTACCCTGCACCTCTTTACTGGACGGCTGCTGGCGGTTATGGAACTTACGGAGCTCCAGCTAATCATGCAGCGTTTACACCACAAGCAGCCCCTTACAGATATCAGCCGTACAGCCAGGCACCGAATTCTTCAGCTCTCATGGCCACGAAGACTGTAGATTTGAATTCTTCTGGCTCTGATTCTACAATTAACCGCCCCCTGAAATCGGCAGACCCTTCGGTATTCAATAGCTCATCGAAGATTTATTCGGAAAAAACCCTCATTCGCGACGACTCTTCTCTTTCATTGTCTGAAACAAGGCTTGAGAGAAAGCCAATTTTATCACCACCAGCTTCACTCAATAACTCCAGCGAGAAGGATACTCATCCCATCGGTAAAGTCGATGTTTGCTTGAATCCCTTCTTGTCAAGCTTGAGCGAGAAAGATGTTTTAGAAAAGCCATCATTCGATAAGATCAACCCCGACTTGAAAATACCAGCATCTTCCTCGCCGAAAATTTTTGCAGTGAAGGGATATGAAATTTCCTCAAAGTCCCTCAACTCGGAGAGAAAGTCCGTTCTTCGGGAAGATTCGCACGATGATGCTCTGGTATCCGCGCGATCCTTTGGCAAAACTGCCCCTGCAGAAGACTTGGAAAATGAACAACTCCAACAGCAGATAACTTATGATCAAAATTCAACTCAAAATGATGATATTCTTCCCCGATACACCTCAGGTGATCGCGAAATATTTCAAAAATATCATCAACGCGCCTCATTGAAACAAGATCATAGCTATATTGGAAGGCTTGGGGAAGGTTATCGTCCTCCTTCAACAGTATCACATCAAGTAACAAATCGCACAAGAGATCCCCCTGCATCCCAAATGCCTTCCTCAAAACCAAAAAATGATTCAAAAAAATCTGAAAATTGAAACTTTCCTCATCTCTCCCATTTGTGCTTAGATTTAACTTCAATGGCAGTCAGTACCCGGCATCTATTAAGCCCTTCATAAACTCTCAAAATTTAAATAAATTTCAATCGCTTCATAAATTCTGGAAAATTTAAATACTTATCACTCCATTACCTTGTATTTGTATCGTAGCCAAAAAAAAAAAAAAAGAAAAGAAAAAATTGGAGAAGCAGAAAGATGAACCTCAGTAAATCAGTTGTCAAAAATTTACGCCTTTTTTTGCGTCATCTTTTATTTCTCATAGTTCATTCATTCAAGTAATCATATTCTTTTTTTGCTGCTTGTTTTGCTGGCTGGATTGAACACATGCACCAAAATTTTGTATTATTAATGATCGATATCGATATCCTTAATCAAAATTGTACAAGAAGAATTTTTAAGATGTTGTTTGTTCTGGTATCTGCTTTTTTTTTTTTTTTTTTTTTTTTTTTTTTTTGCAGCAATGAGACCATTCCGCACAACATAATAAAACTGGTTTTTATATAAACAGTGGCTTTAGTTGTCTGGTGTTTAATTTTCTCCAGTTAACTATTTAGTATCTCACTTCTTCATTGTCACTTTTGTAATCTAGGCGTTTCTAATAGTATTGCCTCAAGTTCTTTCAATTTGGTCTTTGATTTAAATAATTTTTCCATACCTTATCTTCAGGGTGGCTTTGATTGTGGCCTATCTAATTTCATCCAATTAGTGCGCTCATTTCTGCCTTACATACTTTCCCATACTTTGATTTCACAGTTTTTGGTACAATAGAAAAGTATGGACAGATTTGTATCAGCTTCAGAGATACCTTCTGTAGCTGCCACCAATGGTGCAACAGCTAAGCTACACTTAGCTTTTAGCGCCCAGCTAATTAGCGGTTTTCCGCTACAGCTAAATAGCTAACCCTTGGGGGAAATTTTTTTTCTACGCTAAATGTAGCGGAATTTTAGCTTCAGGGCGCTAAAAGTCCGCTACTTTGGCTAGCTAAAAGCTAATTTAGCCGATAATTAGCGGCAGTAACAGCTAATTTAGCTGATGTTAACAGCTAGCTTAGCGGGGGTTTAAAACCTAATTTAGCGCTTTAGAAGGGGTTTAATTGCAATAAAATAAAATAAATCTATGCTTCATATTTTTTGGATGTATTTAAATATAATGAAAAGAGTGAAATACAAATATTTTTTTTTGTCACATGCTTTATGTTTTTTTTAGTTTTGATATATTTAAATAAAATGAAAAGAGTGAAATACAAATAATTTTTTTTTTTTCTATTGTCACATGCTTAATGTTTTTGTTAGTAATTTTTTTTTTCATCTTTTCCACCTGAGTAGTAAATTTGGTGAGTGATTCAGCTTCATCAATAATAGCCTGAGCATCTGAGAATACGCCACCTGCTTTTAACCCTTGTTGCAACCACATATGGCTGCTGACACACCTCTCAATTGTTACCACACCCAAACTGCTTCTTGAAGACAAAAAAACATTCACAGCAGCTGAGAATGTCCGTTCCACTGTTGCTGAGCTTC
>KN362113.1:0-11591 GCA_000785685.1 Uromyces viciae-fabae
GCAGTCACCGAGGCAATGGAACATAGAACTCCATGACTCACTCATCTCACTCGGTCTTACTCAATCGCAGTATGATCCTACTTTGTATTTCAAAATGCTAAACAACAAACTCATTGGTGCTCTAGCTATCCATGTCGATGACCTGGCGATAGTTGGGGAACCTTTCTTTGTAGACTCCATCATATCCTCTCTTGGCAAATGTTTCAAAATAGGTGCCAATGAAAATCTAAATCATTTTCTGTCATTGAAAATTACTCGAAATATAGATGAACGTCTCATATTTCTTACTCAAACTCATTATATTGATTCTCTTATTCAACGTTTCTTGAATGAAGATCACTTCATCGTATCCACACCAACAAATTCAAACTTCAAAAATCTGATGTGTCGCTCAGATGGTGAAGAGAAGTCACCGGGTCCTTATCCACAACTGATTGGATGTCTTCTGTGGATATCTCAATGCACACGTCCGGATGTGTCGTTTGCAGTCAATAAGTTATCTCAATACTTAAGGGACCCCTCATCATCCCACTGGCATGCGGCGATTCATGTGCTTCGCTATCTCTCGTCCACTAAGCATTTAAAATTGAAACTTGGCGGTTCACTCTCCTGTTCTGGGTACTCTGACTCTGACTGGGCCAAAGACAGGGAAGACAGGTGTTCGACTTCTGCTTACACCTATCGGATAGGCCAGGGGGCAATATCATGGAAGTTGAGGAAACAAGCGACAGTTTCGTTGTCCAGTACCGAAGCCGAATACAAGGCAATATCAGATTCCTGCAAGGAGGGTCTGTGGATCCGAAATATTTTGATTGAGCTCCATCTTCGACCAACTGATGCAATTCCAGTCCATGTGGACAACGAGGGTGCTGAAGCTTTGGCGAATAATCCAGAGCATCACGCAAGGACAAAACACATCGATGCCAGATATCATTTTGTCAGAGAATGTGTAAAGGACAAGAAGATCTCTATCATCCATGTCTCAACTAAAGACATGTTGGCAGACATGTTGACAAAACCACTCACGCGTGTCCTGTTGGAAAGGCACAGGAACATGTTTGGACTGGAATAATGTGAAAGTTGTTTTGGCGCATGGATTATATGGTGAAGAAGTAAGTTCCTCCCATAAGTTGCACCTCCAAGGGTTCTCTTTTTTTTTTTGTTGTGCAAAACCTTGGCCACGCTGTGAGCACAACATCGGTTCTGTTTTCGATCCAAACTTAGGCACGAGTACTCTCGTGGATTTCTGGATTTTTTTTCTTCTCTTTTCTTCTTCTTTTCTTTTCTTTTCTTCTCACTGTGTTTACTCAAATTCAAAAAAAAAAAAAAAAAATCACCACTCAGTTCTTAATTTTCTTCTTCAAATCTAGTTGTCAGCAAGGGGGGGTGTTGAGGTTGTCAAATGTGCTTCCAACTATGTTCTCACACATGTCATGGATTCATGACATGTTTCTCTTTTTCTCATCTGTTTCTTTCTCTGTCATCAGTTTCACTGACTTGTCACACTTGTGACATGTTCATCAGTTGTAGTCAAATCTGGAACAGATAGTGCAACGGACTCCTTTTCTTCATCCGTTCCACTATCTGCTCCCAGTGATAGTTGAACAGTAATGTAATCATCCGTTCCACTATCTGCTCCAGGTTGCTCTCAACATTACGCTCTTTCGGTGAGGTTGCAGAGTGCAAGAGCTGTAAGCGTTTGACTTCTGCTGGCACAAAACTACCGTTGCCTCCCACCGACCACCGTTTTCGGTTGCCCCTTAAGGCGATGTATCCTGCGTGCCATTCTGTTCTTTCTACTCACGGAGATGTGAATGCTGATCATTCAAGGATGCGAAGTCTGCGCAAGAAAAAGTATGACCCTTTAATTATTACGCACAAAACGCCGATCTGACGCTTATCTCTTCCAAGCATCACAAGTGCCTACCCCACAGGCGTTGAATAGCCGAGTGATCGCAGTTCTAATTGCCATGTATAGGCCGAGTTGGGTCTGTAGCAACGTGAGCTTGCCTCACCTGCGCCTGTTCCGATCCGTTGCGCCTGTCATCTGGCCAAGGGTGGCTACGACGAGGATCGAACTCCCGCTCTTCATTTGAGAGTATATATATGCATTACTGCTTCGCACATCATACTTACCTTGCGTTCGCAGTCTTAGGCCATCAGGGATGCCCGACTGCCGTCGGTGGGTCAGCGCATTGCACGGCGACACATCCGCCTCACGTTGGGCCGCTGGCGGGTTTGTGTCCATGATGCAAGCCGATGCTCAATCTGTTGAACGGACGGATCGGCTTTCGAGCTGGTGCGCCTATTTATTGCTGATCACTTTTACCCCCACTACGACTTATCTGTCGTGAAAAAGTGTGAAAGAAAAGAAAAAAAAAATAGAAATAAAAATAATAGGATAAAATTAAATATAAAATAAAGATTTAAACAAGTAAATAATAAAATAAAGAAAAGAATCGCATAAATAAATAATATAAGATATGGAAAGATTTGGAAAAGTTTTAAACTTGCAGAAATAGATAAGTAGAAAAACAAGATAAGAGGAAGAAATAGTAAACACGGATAAGGAAATTAAAATAAGTAGAAAATAAAAAAAACATTGGGGAAATAAAAATTAATATAAATACACATTCTTTTGTAATTCTAATTTCTTCATCGAGTCTAAAAATTGTCTAGTATAAAACATTGTACCTAGAGAGAATAAAAATTAATATAAATACACATTCTTTTGTAATTCTAATTTCTTCATCGAGTCTAAAAATTGTCTAGTATAAAACATTGTACCTAGAGAAAAAATAGTTAAAATAAAGGTTTATTGAAAGAAAGAAATATATTAATAATTATTATTAAAATATCTAAGAAATTAGTGACATTATCCGCTGGGTTTTGAGAAAATCCATCCATTTCATCAATGAAGAAAAAGTTGTACCGGATTAAGGGAATGGGACAGGTCGTACGGGATTAAGGAAATGGGGCAGAATTTTGTTTGTAGTAGGATCAAAAGCTTCTGATGATTGATTGAGAAGTGAGGGTGATCTTGGGCTGACTCTGCTGGCTCAGGAGCTTTAAGGATTTGATAAATTAAATAATAAGGTCCTCTCCATGCTGGAAGCACCCTACTGGCAAAAGTGTTTCACATGTGAGGACTGGATACTGGCACTTGATTTTGCACAGAGGACACTGCTTGATCTAGCTTAAAACAAGTCCCTTGTTTTGGAGGGCCTGCATGTAGAATTTGGACGGCAAAATATGCCACTCACGGAGTAAGCCTCAATAAGAGGGGCTTGCTCTTAAAGTCAGACTTTTGGTGTGAGAGGTTTTTCCCTTTTTGCGGGGCAAAACTGCCGAACCTCACAGACGGAGTTCTCCTGAGAAAAATGGGCTGCCTGTTTCACCATTGGAACTGCCTGCATCTAGCCAGTCTAATGGTGAAAGAGGTGCCCATCCCAAAACCTGCCTCAAGGGACAGGTTTTGATAGATCAAAGACCAGCTGTACAGAGCCTTATAGCATATTATGCCATGAGTTTGTCTGCACAGGGTGATGTAGTTCTGTGTCTGTGTCCAATTAATCAATTCAATAAAAGAAAAATAAACTTTATTGAAAATTGTTTGAACAAATCACCTAAAAAAAAAATAGAATCTGTTATTAAATTTTTATTTTTAACTTATATCTTGAAGATTAATATTCTAAAATTATTAGGGGGTATGAAAGTTAGGAAATTAGCCGTTTCAAATCCGCCATTTTTTTTTGTCAAATCTGCCATTACTAATGGCAGATTTCCGAAATACACCTACCCCAGGGTAGGTGTACTTCAAAAAAGGAAAATGGTGGATTTCATGCTTGAAATCCTCCATTTCTCATCTTCTTAACCCCTTTCAGAATTCACATTCTTTTTTTTTTACCTCACTTGATATTTGTTATCTCAACACACCATGCCAAAAAAATCATCCAAGAAGCAAATCACAAGGTCATTACAACTAAACCAGTTCTTGATATGCATTGAATCTGATTCAGATTCCAACTTGGAAACCAATTTCTTATAGATCAACCACTGGCTTCAAAAGCATTATAGAGTACCTCACATCAATACTCTACACCATCCCCACTATGAAGGCCAAAAACTTCAGCAACTTTCTGAAAATAGCTTTTGGCAACTATTTTGCACAACACTGCCTTATTTTATGACTCTACTTGAAATGATTGAAAACAATCCAGTATTCCTGAACAACTCCAGAAACCAAAAATACTAATTATTATTCCTTATTTTATTTTACCAAATTTGATTAATGAATTAAGAATCATGATTAAATATGATGTAATTGTTTAAAAATTATCATGACATAATCATCAGATCTTATGAGCAACACAAATTGAATCTCACAGCTCAAACAATTTCAAATCTTATTCTTTATTTTTATTTTTAATCTTTTATTTTTTCTTTCATCTTTTTATCTTTTTTCCTTTCTTATCAAATCTAATCAATAAATTTATAATATTTTATTATTAACCAAACATCAAGAATAAAATATTATAATCAAAGAAAATATAAATTTTCATCCATTACATTATTTAAAATATCTTCTAGAAATTACTAAAAGATTTAATTATCAAATCATATTAAATGAATATTAATCACATTTATTGTTATTATTCTTTTTACCAAATTGTATCATCTTTAATTATAAATTCTGTATTACCCTACCTTATTTTAGGTACAAAATTTTCTTTTTCTTTTTTATTTATTTTTCTCTATTAAAAACTGAAATTAATATGCTTGTTTTAGTTTCTGAAATTTTACAGTCTGTACTGACCCAGATGACTTCCCGCTGAACATAATGATAGAAAGGATTGAATCATTTTTATTCATATCTTGCTGCATATGTTTGTATTTAGATGATTTTTTTTCATTGTTTTTATTGTGTTTCAAAAAACTGTTTGATTTCACCATGAAGCATTTTCATCCCCCATCAAAATGGTCAACTATGGTAAGCACAATCTTAATATTTTTAGACTCACATTCTAAATGATCACTACAATTTAGTTGTTACCCTTTCACATCAAGTATAATGATTTATTCTAATTAATTTACTCCTCTCAATTTAGAACTAATGTTGTTTTTCCACTATATTTTGCTTTCATCCTCATTTTCCTTCTTGAATATTTTCTATTTTTATTTATTTTTATTTATTTTTATTTATTTTTATATATTTTAATAATAAATAAAATAGTAGTTTTTATCAAAAAACATAACTTGGTAGTCTATATTTTAATAATAAAAAAAATAGTAGTTTTTATCAAAAAACATAACTTGGTAGTCTTATGTTTTTGATTATTCCTCTAATTTTAATCTTGGTAGTCATTATCATTAGGGGTTTATTTAGTAATCTAATGTAATTCATGGTAGTTAGTTATATTAGTTCTTTTAGTCCTCTTTATTCATAACATTGTTATTTATATTGAGATGAATTTTATAGTCACTTTAGTCTAAATACATGGTAGTGGTTTATTCTAATTTTATAGTCACTTTAGTCTAAATACATTGTAGTTGTTTAGGTTAATTTTATTTAGTCCTGATTCCTTGTTGTGTCTCAGATGAACCATATTTAGTCCTGTCTCCATTATTAGTGTTACAGATTATTTCTTTATTTCTTTATTATTATTTTTCACTATTATTATTTCATTATTATTATTTTTATTATTATTATTTTTATTATTATTTTTCATTATTATGTTTGTAGACATGTCACATCTGTGTGACATGTCATTCTTCTTTTTCTCATTTTTTCTCACTTGAAATAAAGATCATCGAGTTAGAGTCTTTTTATTCATTAAACATCAGCTCCCAGTTTTCACACTCCTCGTTCAAAACCTTCTCCTTCATTCTTAATTTATCATCTCAAGGAATCTATCTGCTTAAATACAACAACTAATGCCACCAAAGACAATTTTGAGCATTAAGGAACCACAACAGAGCACTTTGAATTTTCCATGTGTAAGTCAGCCATCTTTAGTGAGTTGTGTGTTGTCATTTCTGATTTAGATCAAAAATAAAAATTTGTAATTAAATCATTGATAAATTCTTTTCTTTGGTTCTTAGGCATGAATCAATGGACTGATTATACACAGGGATCCAATCTCTTTAAAATGAAAACCTATTGAGAATAATCTATTCTTGCATTTTCATATCTGCCAAAATAATTGAAGCCACTGTCTCAAGGCCAAGTCAAGATGAAAATGAATATTGAAACCCAAAAAATCAATCAAAAATCACATCTAATTCAAGCTTCCATCAGGTATTTCTCATCTTGCCACCCCAGAGCACAGCTCAAGTTATTACTATAATTCAAAATCTGACCAGCCATCTGATTCTGAAAAAAACCACCAGGCACATTTGAATTTTCAAAATTGTAAATCAAGATCAACAACAATGTTGATATATGTGAAGACATCTTGGGAAACACTGAAACTCACAATACCTGACTGTTTGCAAATCACATCAGTATCACTAAAATTGGGAAAAAAACAAGACAACCAAACACCTACAAAATTGGTTAGTTAATCTCTGAAATATATTTTCAGCTTTCAATTTATTTGCCTCTTTTTGGCTGATTTATCTTGATGAAATGCAGATAAAAGCAGACAAATGTAAAACATTGGCACTGAAACCAACCCTCCAGGTATTGGTTATTGACTCATTTTTTGTTAGATATCAACAGTCCACACACTATACCATATTTGTTTTTAGCAATATACTCAATCAATACCTTAACAAATTCTTTCAGAAATTTCAGAACTTCAATAGCAACTTGAATTGTTTTTTCCTTGTTTTTCACTTCATATTTGCTTTCCTCATTATTTGTAATCAACACACCATCTTTTTCACTCCATTCTTTTCAAAGAATTCAAGTATCACTTTTGAGATATATATTTCGACCAAATGTGAGTTTGTGAATCCAAATGTGCCTTCATCAGTGGTAAAATATCTTATAGAAGAAATGAATTGCAATGCTCATGAATAAGAAAGGTAGAAATGAATATTCATCTTTGTGAGAAATTGACTTGGTTTTAATGAGGTTGAAATATCATTGAGAAATTAGATGCATCAAATACAACATAACTAAATGGATGGCCTGTTTCTTGAGAGTTACCATGTTGTAGCATAAACAAGTACTACTCATTGAAAGAAATCAAATTATTGGTGGCTTAAGACCAGACTGTTGATTTCATAAGAACAAAGAAAAATTTTAAGAAACTTAAAATATAAACAATGAGTTTTAGAATAAAATATTTAAGAAAATTACCAACAGGCTACGCTTGTTTCTTTGTCTTTTTAAATGATTTAGGAGGACATTAGAGGAAAAATAAAAGTATCAAGAAACTAAAGAAAAGTTTTATTAGAGTTTTATTCTAAAATTGATTTTGATTCTTCAACATAAAAATGATTTTCTTCCTTAGACTAAATCTTGATCTTTGTCTTGAGGAAGATGAGAATGTTTTGATCTAGAAGTTACTTTATTTTTCTGATTTTTTAATGAAGTATTTTTTAGCTCTCAGATTGAAAGAAGTGTTGAATCAAATAAATAAATATACAGGTGTAAGACTCAAAACGTTTTTTTGAGTAACACCTATTTCTGAATGGTAAGAGGTATGATGGAGTTGCAAACTCTGCCTCTTGGGTTGATCAGACTAACAACATCCAAGACTTGGTCTACAGGCTTACTAAATATCCTAATTCTAAATACTTCTTTTTCTTTACTTGTTTTTCTTTCTTTCAGTGAAAACCTCCAATATAATCGATATAAAGCTAATCCTTGTAACATTTAGAAACTTTTCCTCCAATCCAAAATATCGGAAATCAATTCCAATGTTGATCTAATTTGAATTCAACTAATTCAGTTTTTCAATTTTCCTATTTATATTCCGCCTAAACAACAGTTGATCCGGATCTGATCACTTTGGGGACTCCGTTGAAAGACTCAATAGGTTGTTTTTGAGTAACACATATTTCTGAATGGTAAGAGGTATGATGGAGTTGCAAATTCTGCCTCTTGGGTTGATCAGACTAACAACACCCAAGACTTGGTCTGCAGGCTTTTATTAGCGTGATGAGACGATATCTCCTGTCTAGCTGGGTTAGAGTAGTGGATTTGCTTTATAAGCTTGGCTAATGGTGAGGAAAAAATGACGGTCAGAGAGATTTGGATCTCCTAATGAAGTGCTTTGTTGAATGAGTATTTTAATTTCTTTATAATTTTAAGATCCCTTGTAAGGGTGTGTATAATAGTTAATAATTTATAATCAGCTAGGTAAGGGTGAGTCAAAGAATATAAGTTGAGGTATGGTGAGTGAGATAAATTGGATGGAATGAGATGAGATGATCAGATAAGATAGTGGATTGGGGGAAAACATGCTGGAGAGAGCTCCTTATATATAAAAATATGAGGCATTTTAGCTCCAGGGAAAGCACAATTTCCCTGAAAAAGTTGGTGGCACATGACCTATGATGTCATGGCACACAGACAATATGGAAATACAATGTCATCTGACTGGTGGCACAGTCTTTTTATGGTTATAAGATGCACATGACCTATACACAGCCACTATTTACAAAAAATATTAAAGTGAGGAATCACAGATAGGGAAATGTATAATGTCACAAAAAAATATCCCAGTGAAACCTATAAATCTTTGTAACTTTTGAACCATGTGACATAGGTGTATGGGCTTGCTGGGTGACTAGGGGTTATTTTGGCCCTAGAATCGGTTTTTGAGGTTTATTTTATGATATTCTTAGTCCTTCAGGCTTGTTTATTTTATGATATTCTTAGTCCTTCAGGCTTGAATCCACTATTCATGCATTGAATCTTGTTTTTATTGTGTATGTATATATATATTAAATACCATGTATATTATGTTTAGGACTATTAAGTTTAGTTAATGTGGATGTTTATTGTTTTTTTTGGAATAATTAATAAAAATCGGAAAATTTTTGAGTTATGTGGTTTGATCACCATAAGAATTCCCACATCCTCACCCAACTTTATTGTCTGTCCCCAGACAACCCTACAGATGATATGAAATTTGAGACTATGAGTTTATACGTGGGTAAGATAATAAAATTTTGATATCTTGGGTTTTGTTTCTTTTAATAGAATTTTTAATTTATTCTTAATTTTTATGTTTTATAAACATTTTGTAACAGGGACCCTCCCCCAACTTGTTTTAAAATCAGAGGAATCTTCAATTGATTCTGGTATTTTGATTTCTTTATTTTATTTTATTTTTTATTCATTTATTTATTTTATTTATTTATTTATTTAAAACCAGTAAGCCTCCTTCCCTTTTCTTCTTACATCTTCTGAGCTGATAATCCTGTTTTGTTTGTTTGTTTACATCATAGGTTCCAATTGACTGATTCAAAAAAAAAAAACTCCAAACTTGAGCAACCCTGGCATGTAAGTCGTCTTCTTTTCTTTTCTTCTTGCATCGTCTGAACTAATGTTGACTTTATTTTAATTGTTTGTTTACAGGTCCTAGCAATTGACCAAAAAAACTTTTAGCCTGGATGATCCCAGTATTGTACCTGGTGAGTCACCCTTGCCTTCTATTTCTTCTTTGGTAAGTGACTGTATATACCCTGAATCTATAAAAAATCCACTCTAATCTATCTTTCTTCTTTCCCTTTTTCCATTACTCATATCACAACTTGAGATTGTTGCACGCCAAGTCACCATGTTTGCCCCACTGCCAGTAGTGTCTGCCCTACAATATTTGCACCAAGCACCGAGGGGAAGTTTTTTGAGCATAAAAGTTAGCCCTTCCTGTCCCAAAACCTCCTCATCATTCCTCCTTGGTTTCTCATTTTTGGCTTCAGGTGAGCCTTTTTTTTCTCTTTTGCTTTCTTCTTCTTTTCCTTTTTTTATTATTATTTTATTTACTCTTTTTTATCTCTTTCTTTAGGCATTGTTATGGCCCACACTTGTTCCTCCACCTGCTTATCTGGCTCCCGTCGATCGTCTGTTCCGACCAATTTCTGCGCCGTGGCTGATACTCCCTGTAAGCATTTCCCTCCGCGTATGTGTTTTTGTTTCATTTTATTCTATATTTTGTATTATTTTTATTTATTTTTATTTTTTATTTTTTTTTTGAGGGGGTCGTTTTTTGCACCGCCCAAAACCTGTCGCGCACCGCCTTTTGACGTCAGGAGGCCGTCTGGCCTTTTTTTATTTTTTTAAAAATGTTTTAAAAATACTTCTAGGCGTCCTAGAGTTACAAAACTCTTTTCCCAGCATCCTGAACCGCCCTCCTTCATATTCTGAGCTATTTAGCTAAAAAAAAAAAATAGAAGTACTCCATATTTAGGGAATACGCAAAATCAAATAATAAAAAAAAAAAAATGGTTAATGCGGGAAATATGGCCCAAAAATTTTATCACATGTATTTCCACCCTATTGGAATATGGGATAAAAAATTTTTCTACGGGGAAGCAAAAAAAGTAGGTTTTACATTTACTTTTGCAAAAAGTGGGGCATGTACCAAAATTTTGCAAAAGTAAACGTTAAACCTATTTTTCTTGCTTCCCCGTGGAAAATTTTTTTATCACATATTCCAATAGGGTGGAAATACATCTGATAAAATTTTTGGCCATATTTCCCGCATTAACCATTTTTTTTTTTTTTTTATTTGATTTTGTGTACTCTCTAAATATGGAGTACTTCTATTTTTTTATGATATGAAGGAGGGAGGCTCAGGATGCTGGGAAAAAAGTTTGGTAACTCTAGGACACCTAGAAGTATTTTTAAAACATTTTTAAAAAAATCAAAAAAGGCCAGACGGCCTCCTGACGTCAAAAAGCGGCGCACGACAGGTTTTGGGCGGTGCGAAAAACGCCCCCCTATTTTTATTGTTATTTTTATTTTTATTTTTTTTATTTTTTTTTGCTTTATTATATTTTAAACTGATATTCCTAAAAAAAACTAAAATAATACACAAAAAAAAAGCGGCCCAAGGACTTTGCTTTAGTAGACGCGCTGCAGCCAACGAGTTACATGCCTTCCGTGCTGCTATCGATGCTGAAGGTACCTATTCATTTTTTTTTTTAGTATTTTCTTTTTTTATCCATTGTTTTCTTTATAACTGACATCTTTTGTTTTTTTATTTTTATTTTATTTTTATTTTATTTTCTTTTCTTTTTTATTTTTTATTTTTATTTTTTATTTATATTATTATTATATTTCTTTATTTTAAAGTTATTCCATCCCTTCACTTTTCCCGAAGCCACTCTATGTCCTCCACTACCCCTTTTGGCACAACCTCGGATATTGATCTTAAGCCAGGTTAGTTTTTATTTATTTATTTATTTTAGGGGGTCGTTTTTCGCACCGCCCAAAACCTGTCGCGCACCACCTTTTGACGGATGCGCGATGTCGCAGGGCAGTGCGCAAAAAAGGCGGTTTTCCTGGAAAACACCGCCTTTTTTGTATTATTTTTTAAACCTCAAAAAAAAAAAAGAAAGGATTGGATATTTGGAATCAACTCAATGAGACCTTTTTTTTGGTCTATTCAGTTTTTCCAAAAACCCTCTCA
>JNCO01004778.1:0-14827 GCA_000785685.1 Uromyces viciae-fabae
CAATTGTGGACCAGTACTCGGGATATAAACATACTGCCCTGCTAAAAGCGAAATCAGATGCAACCGATAAAATACTGGAATTCATTCTTACCTCCGAAAATCAGCTTCAGAAAACTGTCAAACGTGTACATTCGGACGGTGGGGGGGAGTTTGTCAATGCTATTTTGTCCAATTTCCTACGGGATAAAGGAATTGTTCACTCAGTTTCAGCTCCATACACACCACAACACAACGGGCTTGCTGAGAGAGCAAATCGTTCAATCATCGAAAAACTCCGATCAATAATGAACCAGAGTAAGCTTCCGCCATCATTCTGGGGCGAAGCTCTTGTTTATTCTACCTATATTTCAAATCTTACTCCTTCTACTTCTAACTCGTCCTTTATACCTCCCTTAGAGTTATGGACTAACAAACCATGTCCTTATTCTCACTTGCGACCATTCGGCTGCAAAGTGTTTTGTCTTATCCCTCCTCAGCTTCGAAGAAACAAACTCGACAATGTAGCATGGGAGGGAGTTTTGTTGGGTTACGACGTTGGTGGGTGTTCCTATAAAGTTCTTCGAACTTCGTCGCAAATACCTTTTTATAGTAGAAACGTATTATTCAATGAAAACAGTTTTCCTGGGTTATCGTCTAAATCTGCACTGGTAACTGACCCACTTATCTTTCCCATCAACTCTATTAATTCCTCTATTCCTCTCGTCAAAAATATATCGTCGGATGAACCTATACAAAATGAATTACCATTGCAAACTGATGAATCACCAGCGGATGTCTCTGATGTTGACGATACCACTGATGATTCTTCTTCCTCATCCGATGCTGGGTCTGACACACCGTCAACGATTACTCCGCCTCCGCGTAGGATCAAAGGCATTGGACCCCGCCATCCAACTCAAATTCGGGGTGTGATTGACACCCTCAACATTTTGCCATTTAGTCGCACGCGAAAACAAGCCGTGTTTCTCACTACTGCTGAGGAAGACCTATACACACCTAAGAACTACAAAGATGCTGTCTCCTGCTCCAGAAAACATGATTGGTTACTAGCGATTGATAAAGAACTCACCAACATGAGGGATCTGAATGTTTGGGAAGTTGTTCCAAAACTTCCGTCTCACTTTCCGATACCATGCGTTTGGGTATTCCGCAACAAGATTTATTCTGGTGGGAAAATAGTGGAACGAAAGGCGAGATTGTGTGCTCAAGGTTCCTACAAAAACAGGGCATCGACTTTCAGCAAACCTTTGCTCCTACTGGCCGACTTAATTCTCTTCGACTATTGATTTCGAAGGCTGCTACGAATGGGTGGCAATTCCATCAACTTGACGTTCGTAGCGCCTTCCTTAATGCCAAACTTGAAGAATCCATTCACTTAAAAATTCCTCCTGGTCTCTTACATGATCAAAACACAACAGTCCTAAAATTAAATAAAGCTATCTATGGACTCAGACAGGCACCCAGAGCCTGGTACAATACGATAGCCGAATTTATGAAAAATATTGGTTTCAAAGTGTCACTTGCAGACTCATGTGTATTTTACAATCAAGATAAAATTAATCCAATTTACATATACTTACATGTTGACGACTTAGCCATTTTTGGAAAAGATGTTACGGAGTTCAAAAATAAAATTAAAAAGCAATTCAGCATGAAAGATTCAGGACAAGCAAATTTTCTTCTAGGAATGAAAATCATTCAATCGTCAAATAAAATCAGTCTTTCACAATAAACCTATATTGAATCTCTCATCAGTATGTACGATCTAGAAAATGTTAATTCAAGCAATACACCATTACAACCAGGTATTAAACTAGAGCAAGCAACTGAAATCGAACAAGATGAATTTAGAAAACTTAATCAAAGTTACAGAAAATTGATTGGATCCCTCAACTATCTTAGTACTGCTACCAGACCCGATATCACGTATGCTGTCAGTAGTCTTTCGCAATTCCTTGAAAAACCTGGAATCAAACATTGGGAGGCAGGTATTCAAGTTATTAGATATCTTAAGAAAACAAAAACATATAGTATTAATTATGAAAAAGGAAACAACTCTGGTCTAGTAGCTTATTCCGACTCTGATTGGGCCGCCTGTGTTGAAACGAGACGATCAATTACCGGCTATGTGTGTCTATACGATAATAATTTGATCTGCTGGAAATCCAAGAAACAACCATCTGTTTCTCTATCAACAACCGAAGCCGAGTACAAAGGAATCTCAGATACAACTAAAGAAATCCTTTGGCTTAAGCAACTCCTTCAAGAAGTTTTTAATGAAGACCCTAATCAGACACCAATTTTTAATGAAAATCGTGGTGCTATTTATATTGCCAATTCAAACTCGAACACCAACCATTTCAGAATACGAAATATGGCAATCAAGTTACATTTCATCAAAGAAACGATTCAACAAAAACTCATTTCAGTAAGCTATGTATCGACAGCAAATATGATCGCTGATTTCCTCACCAAACCGGTTGGAAGAACGCTCTTACAATCCTCAGTTAAGCAAATTAATCTATCTCCTGCTAATGACGATGCCATTAGCAAGGAGGGGTGTTAGATTAAATAATCTGATCACTATCTGTGCGATCAATAAATGACATCATCATGTTATCTGACCACTACGGTCAGATAACACAACTTTGTTTATATAAACACATCATCCAAAATTATTTGTTCGATAGGATAATATTATTAAAACATCATATTCTTTATCCTCAATTTATTTTATTGATCCAGTCAATTCCCCTTCTTTCCAACAAACCGGTGCTCTTTAGCACATTCCCTTCCTTCCGACAATCCGGCACTCTTAAGTGCATTCCCTTCTACTGGACTCTCCATTTTATCCTTTAAGGATATTTTTCTCAACAATCTTATTTGTTTTTCTTTTTATTCTTCTTATCATCTCGCATTATCCTTGTAATTGCCTCTACCTCCCTTATCTCACTTGTCAGAGTCTTAGGTAAACTTGTTCAAAGCATTCCCAGTTGAGCACTTGAGATAGAAACAGACAGGGATCCGCTGTCGACAGTTTAAAATGAATTGAAAGAAAAAAGGATTTGAGTTCTTTATACCAGACCCAAGGTGCTTGCTTGAGCCCGTAGATTGACTTCAGCAGCTTCAAGCAATCAGGCTCCGGTATTGTCACTCCGGATAGGGAACGCAAGTAGATATCTTTGTCCAAAACACCATTGAGAAAGGCATTTTTGACATCCATTTGATGGATTGAGCACCCCCTTGATAGACCCGCATGAATAGCCGCCCGAAGAGCTGTGGACCGACCCGTTGGCGCATAAGTTTCATCGTAAACTTTTTCCAATTGTCAATGCTAATTTAGTATATTTTACAGATGACTGTAAGTCATAATAATCTGCATGTTTAATACGCGGTAATTCTTTCTTTTTATTTTTATTATTATTACCATTTTAATTAATAAAATTAAAATGATGAATAAATAATAATAAAAATAAAATAACAATTTAAATTATTAAAAAAAAATATATTTTTATTATATTTATTCTTATTCTTCATTTTTATTTTTATAGAAAATTACATGATTTAAAATATAAATTTATTAAAATGATTTTAAACTAATAATTTATAATTTTCTTATTTTATATTATTTAATTACAGGTCAAAAGAAAGCAAAACTAAACTGACATATCATTACGTCATGATTTCTGTTGACCGCAACAATCATTCTCAGCTTCATCAACTCAACTTTTAAGATCTCAATTTCATTTTTATTTTTATAATGATAATTATCATTCATAAAAGAAACAAAACATTAAAATTTTATATTTTTCTTTTGCACAAGTTAACATTTCATCTTACAAACTCCATTAAAACATTATCATATAAGTTCTTATTAAAAAACTTTTTATTATCCAAATTATTAAATTCTTTACATCATAATTTTATTTATTAAAAATTATTTAATCATTAAATCATAATTACTTTTTATCTTAACTTTTTATTATAATTATTATTTTTAATTATTATCAATTATTTTTATAAATCTTTCTTATCAGATTATTATCCTACCTTGTCTTCAGGTATTTTATATTTTATTTTATTTTTATTTTATTTTTGTTTTATAAAAAGATTAAGAGGATTAAAAATCTTATGAAATTATTATTCTTCAGTTAAATAAAATTAACAATCTTTGCCAAAAACCTGCCTATTTCCTTGAGTGCATAATCGTGCTTTAAATTTTCCGGTATCAAATAAAATTAACAATCTTTGCCAAAAACCTGCCTATTTCCTTGAGTGCATAATCGTGCTTTAAATTTTCCGGTATTTCCTTTTTCATCTTGCTTTTTGCAAAAAACCAACACTGTGTTCAGAAGCGACACGTGTTTTGGAATTGGAACTATTTTCCAGACTTTCAGACGATCCATGGCAGATAGTTCTTCATTAATAGTCGCCTGCCAGAGTTCTGCTTCAGAAGATTCCAAAGCTGATTTTAATCCTTTCAGTATGACATATTGACCGGCCGTGACCGCATTTGGAAAAGCCACTGAGTCACAGAGTTCTTCTTCCCAGCCATCACCTAAGTTGATTGCCAAATTGGCTCAGCGCTTTGAATCAAGAATAAAACCTGTACTGATTTTGGATGAAATATCGCGGGGAGCAACATCAGATGTTAACACGTGGTCCCAGCCAGGCTTTACTTTTTTCGGCGGCAACGATGGAGACGGTTGCGGAGTTTCTTGTTGAATAGGTTGAACAACAGAATCTTAGGCTCTATCAAAAGATCTGATGCTTCCTTGATCTGAGACATTTTCCGGAGAAGAAGATGATTCTTCCAAAAACAATGTTGAGTCGATTTGATTTGGAAAATCTATAATTTCTTGCATTACCATTGAGTTGGTGGTACCAGTTGGGGCGAAAGGAGAGATTCCTGGAAAATCAGTTTCCACGAATTTTATGTCGTGACTGCGCTCAACCTTCCCATTCGCGGTAAGTATACGCCAGTTGTGCATTCCTACCTGGTATCCTAGAAAAAGCCCTTGCTTTGAAGTATTGCTAAATTTTCCGTTTCTTCTTTCTTGCAGAATATTGAGGTAAGCAAGACATCCAAAGGGTTTCAGAAGATTTTTGTTGAATTTCTTTCCAAACCACAGTTCATATGGATTTTTCCATTTCAAATTCTCAGTTGGAGTAATATTTTCCCAAAAAACTGCTGTTGCAACAGCCTCAGCCCAGTACGTTGACGGAAGATTAGACTTCTTTAAAAGGCATCGTGCTTTCTCAGACGTAGTTCTGTTACCCCTTTCATCTGATGACTTTTGCTGAGGTGTATAAGGGGCAGTGAAATGAACTTTTACTCCTTTTGATTTGAGGAACGCAAGAAATTCTTTGGAATTAAATTCCCATCCACCATCAAAAATAACATTTTTCATTTCAAAATCATGATATGTAGTAACTTCGGTATAATAATTAACAAATTGTTCAAATGCTTCTGACTTTTTTTCTAGAATGAAGACATGCCAATTGTGATGATAAAAGGAAAAATGACCAAGAAGAATAATCAAATATCTCACGTGTTGAATGAGAAGATAAGTTATTTACAAAACTTGTGACATATCTGTGAAATGAAAACCAATACAGACTTCCTCCTCTTTCCGGCAAATTTTGCCTAACTACCACAACACCCCCCTACAAATTTTGCCCTAAAAACAAATTTTTTATGGCTTTTTCATGTAAATTCTTTTTTAAACTTTTTTTAAATACATCAGCTAATTGATCTTCATTTTTTATCCAAATCAAATTTAATTTTTTTTCTCTTATAACATCATTGACAAAAAAGAAGTTTCTTAACACCTGTCTCATTTTTCCTCCATATCCATTTTCATTTGCTACTAATACTTCTGCTCTATTATCACACATTATTCTTTTTTCTACTTCTTGTACCAATGATTCTAATATCCCTAACATTGATAAATGAAATTCAACACCTTCTCCTAAAGCTAGATATTCTGCTGTACACGTTGATTTAGCCACCGTTTTTTGACGCCTTGAGGACCACGCAATTGGACAATTGTCAAATTTTGATATAAAACCTGATGTTGAACGATGAAATTCACCACCCCATCCTGCATCCACCCATAAATTCATGCCAGTCTTGATAGGATAAAATGGTAATTTAAAATGAGTAGTACTTTTAAGGTATTGTATTAAGTGTTGAAGTGCGGACCAATGTCTGGGTCCGGGATTTTTACTAAATCTTGATAAAAAGTTAACGGCGTAAGATAAATCTGGCCTAGAGCCTATAGCTACATAATTAAGGCATCCGATTATTGATTGGTATTCAGTAATATCTATAGCTGATCCATCAAACGTTTCCAACTCTTTATCAGGTAACGGAGTTGATGACTTAATTAATTTTCTTCCTAATTTTGATTCCATTTTATTTATTGTCTGTTCAATCAATTGTGGTTGATGTATTAATAGACCTTCATTTGATTGTTCTATAACGAGACCAACTATCTTTTCGACTTTTTTATTCCATTTTATTTTTACTTTTTTTTCGATTAATTCTCTTATTTCTTCAATTGCTAAATCATCATTTCCTACTATTAAGCCATCATCAACGTGTAACCAAATTGCTATAACCTTCTCCCCTTTTTTATAATAGTAAACAGTTTGTTCAATCATATCCCCTTTGAACCCGATTGATTCAAGTTGAGATCTAAAAAAATTCCACCAACAGTTTGCCGCCTGACGAGTTCCGTCAAGTGCTTTTTTTAACCTTAGAGCTTTTCCATTCCAATCCGGCCTTATTTTGCTAGGAGGCTCAACGTAGATTTCTTCTTCAATAGGACTGTGTAAATATGCGGCTGACACGTCAAATGAGTGAATACGCCATTTTCTAGATGTTGCAATAGCTAATAATAGTCTGAGCGCTGATAAAGAAGCTGTAGGTGCAAATGTATTGAAACAATTCACACCTAATTTTTGTCTAAAACCACGTACTACATATCTAGCTTTTAACTTTTCAATTGATTTATCTACATTTCTCTTCACCGCAAATACCCATTTTGCTGATATCACTTGTTTATTTTTTGGTCTATCTACTACGTCCCATACCTTCATATCTTCCATTTGTTTTAATTCAGAGTTGCAAGCTTCAGTCCATTTTTCTTTCATAGGTCCATTTGACGCTTGATAAATGTTGGCTGGCGCTTCAATATCTTGCCATATTAGTTCTACAGCTTGTTTATCTTGATCTTCACAAATTGTTTCAGTAGGAACTTCTCCCAATTTCAAAGTGATTGCGTTTATGATTTCTTCAGTGCATGGGGTCACTACGGGATAAGGTTGTGAATTTGGGAATTCGGCAGCATCAGAGTAGATAAGGGATTTCCCTGACTCATCCTAGAACATCCACGCTCGTCCATCGTTCTGAATTCCAACAAATCTTGCTTTGGTTGCGCGGAGATCGAGTTTTCTTCTCTTTTCTTTAGGTTTATGAACTAGGGCCGGGCTTCCAAACGGGTGTAGAGTTATTGAAATAGGTTTTTGATTAAACAAGACTTCAGTTGGTGTTGTTTCAAAATTTCTAGTGTTCGGTAATCTGTTATGTAAGTAACAAGCGTGTCGGTATGCTAATGACCAATATTCATCTGGTAAGTTGTAAGCCAATGACATAGTTCGTGCCATATCTCCTAGTGTTTTGTTGACACGTTCCGCTTCACCGTTTTGTTCAGGAGTGTATGGTGATGTAAATATTGTCTCAGTTCCCAGCATATTCAACTTTTTTTGAAAATCTTTAGAGTGGTATTCTTGAGCGTTGTCACAACGGAAATACTTAGGTGCGCGGTTCAATTTGTTTTTAAACATGGTAAAAGTCTTTAATACTAAATCTGGCACTTCAGACCGTTTTTTCATTGCATAAACATTTATATAAGTGGAAGCATGATCACGAATGGTAAGTAGAAATCGGTTACCAAAAAAATCAGGATCTAACGGCCCAAGCACATCGCTTACTACCAAATCGAGGGGAGTATCTTTCGGGATTGAATCAGGTGTGATGTCTCTTCTTCTTTCACTTTTCGCTACTTTACAGAATTCGCAAAAAAAACTGTCCCAAGATTTCGGGTCGTATTTAGGTTGATACAAGGAGAGGAATTTTTTTACTACTTTGTCCGAAACATGTCCTAGTGTCGAGTGCCAGAAATAAGCATCGTTAACAAATTTCGTGGGAGTGAGTTTAACTGCGTTTACTTGTGGTTTTATGTGGTCTACTTTATCTAGGTACCATGTTCGATTGCGGTAAGACGTTGACAATTTAAATTCGGGATGAGAAAGGATAATATTTTTATCTTGAAATGAAGGAGTAAAACCGATATCAATAAGTTGTCCGAGTGAGATTAGAGTACCGCTCGCGTTTGGACAATACAGTACATTAGGGAGTGGGAGGTCCCCATGGCTCCCAGATCGGATTTGGAGACTGCCGTAACCAGTTGCGTACATGTGAGAATTCGAAGATGCGAGATTGAGTTTTAATTCGGATTTAAAAGGTGTGAAAGAAGAAAATTGTGGAAAGAAACTGCTCACACTAGAGGTCGCCCCAGAGTCGATTACGGGTGTGGTTCGTTGCTGTGGGTCCCATGACGCCACCGAACGCACTAAATTTTGCTCGGGGCGACCAATGTCTTCAGGGCGAACCGTGTCGGGCCCGGGCATTTCGTCGTTTTGAAAATTTGTCTGAGTCGATCGTATATTCGGTCTGCCCGGGCCCTCGTGGCGGAACGGCCCTGGGGGAGGGAGCGATAAATGTTGACGTAACAATGGGCAAGATTGGCGCCAATGGTCTCCATTTTTACAATAACCGCAATCCCCACCGCGCCGTCTAATGATTTCAGGCGGGATGGTAACATTACCCAGATCGATGTTGTGTTGCGCCGCAGCTCGATCATTATCGTCGGGCGCACGTCGTTGGGCACGAGTAAGGTACTGACTAGCTTGACGATTTCTATTGGAGTTTTGATTGACCTTGTAGTTCCTGAACCGATTGGTCAATGCGTTAATAGATATCGGATTTTCCATTGAGTTTCCACGAACGACCTCGCTAAAAAACGATGAAATGATAGATTGTACGTCGGAAGGAGTCGGATTTTCAATCTTGTCAATTTGAGGACCTATACTCTGTAACATTTGTACGCGAGATGTTCCAGAAGGGACTGGGGTTAGGCATTGCATAATGCTGGCTATAGCATCGTGAGGAACGGAGCATCCTAAACGATCAAGTTCAAGAAATACATTAGAAATTCGAGTAAGGTGTGTCGAAACAGAAGTATTCGCGTCGGTAGTAGTTAATTTAAACAAAATTTCGTCCCATAGTTCAATTTTTCGGACAAGTTCAAGAAATACATTAGAAATTCGAGTAAGGTGTGTCGAAACAGAAGTATTCGCGTCGGTAGTAGTTAATTTAAACAAAATACCGTCCCATAGTTAAATTTTTCGGACACGGTTGGATAATTGGAAATTTTTTTTTAAAGTTTCAAAAGCCTCGGCAGCGGTTTTTTTTGATGATATTAGAGGTTTTAGTTCTCGATCGATTGTGAGAATGAAAAATACTTTTAACGGCATGTATTCGTTTGATGAGAGGTTAGATAGGTTTTCCATTTTTGACGTGAAGTTAGATATGCCAAATACTAATTCTCCGATTGTATCTATTCCGTCGATCCACTCGTTGATATTGGATCCATCTTTTTTAAGCTTCTCAACGGTTTTGTTTTTTTCGATGATATTAGAGGTTTTAGTTCTCGATTGATTGTGAGAATGAAAAATACTTTTAACAGCATGTATTCGTTTGATGAGAGGTTAGATAGTTTTTCCATTTTTGACGTGAAGTCAGATATGCCAAATACTAATTCTCCGATTTTATCTATTCCGTCGATCCACTCGTTGATATTGGATCCATCTTTTTTAAGCTTCTCAACGGTTTTTGTGTAATCACCAGGATTTTGGAGGAATTTTGTTCTTGCGGAGTGTTCCGTCATCTTATCGGAAATTGAGATAATATCGGAATTTGACGGTGCAAAATGGGATTCGGTCAGATTAGAGGTTTGAAGTTGAAGAGATGGGATGTCAGGTTTGAGGTCGGTTACTTTTAAAAACGGAGACGGTAAACTGGTTGGGTTGTATGATGGGAGAGGAACAATAACGTGCTGAGTTTTATAATTTAAGTATTTAAATTCTTCTTTTGTAATAGGTGGAAGGGGAATAACTGGATAGCACTTTTAAAAGCGGAGACGGTAAACTGGTTGGGTTGTATGATGGGAGAGGAACAATAACGTGCTGAGTTTTATAATTTAAGTATTTAAATTCTTCTTTTGTAATAGGTGGAAGGGGAATAACTGGATAGAAATTGGTTGAGACTGGTAAATCGGGTTTGTTTAGAGTGGATAAGGATGTAGATTCTAAAGGATATTCGATATTTTTATTTTTTTCTTCTTTTTCTTGTTTTATTTTTTCTTTTTCTTTTGTTATATTTTCTTTTAATTTTTCTTCTTTTTCTTTCTTTTTTTCTTCTTGATATTTTTTTTGATAGTCTTTCTTTTTTTGTATTTGTTCTTTTAATTTATTTTCCTTTTCTATTTTTTTTTCGTAATCGTTGGGGTTTTCTTCTCGGTTTTTACTGTCTCGGGTTTCTACCATATAGGTAATCGGTTAGATGAGTCGTTGAGCAATAGGCTTTTAACCTGTGATGATAAAAGGAAAAATGACCAAGAAGAATAATCAAATATTTCACGTGTTGAATGAGAAGATAAGTTATTTACAAAACTTGTGACATATCTGTGAAATGAAAACCAATACAGACTTCCTCCTCTTTCCGGCAAATTTTGCCTAACTACCACAACACCAATATTGAGTATACCAATCCGTAATCTTAAAGTAATAATTTCCGCCATGAAGTGATGATGGAGATATTTTTCCACTCAAGTCGATCTAAACAAACTCAAGAGGATGCTGAGCCTCAGGAATAACGTCGTTATATTGAAGTCGATGAGACTTGAATATCAGGCATGAGTTGCAAGAATTGGGAGAAATACATCTTCCATAAAGTTTACTCAATGCTTGATCGTTGCAATTCCCGGCTCTTCTGTGAAGTAGATCATCATCAACATTTGAACTCTGCTTGACTTTTTTCATAGAGCATAATAATTTTAAGGACTTAAAAAAGTAATATTTCAATCAGAAAAAAAGAACAAAATAACATAAAATAATGAGAATTGATAAAAATAAAAAATAAGAAGAAGAAAGATAAGGAAAATATAAAAACCTTAAAAAGGACAAGTTCCTATTAATAAAAAACTAGGTGGAATGCTCTGACTGAATGATTAAAAATAAACTAATAAAATAAGTTGAGTGTGAGTGATTTGAGATAAAAATAAATAAGATAAAAATAATAATAATAATAATAAAATAAAATAAAAATAAAAAATAAATAAAATAAAATGAAATACCAAAGATGATCTGAATTGTTGATTTAGAATATTTTCCAACTTGAAATTTCTAAAATAAAATATCTGAAAGAGACTGAGGAAAATTTTGTTTGATGAGTTTGAATTTTGTTTTGAGTTGTTTTAATTAAGTTGAAATAAATACCAATGTCTTCAATTTCAGTTTGCTGAGTCTTCTTATGATTGTTCTTGAATCAGAAATAGAAGATGAGAAAAAAAACTAAGTATGAAAAAAAAAAGCTTTTTGAACTTTAGAAAAAAAATGCTATGTTCGAAAATTGCTATGTTAACAGAGCACAAGTGAGACTTACCTTGAAGTAAGACTTTGAGTTGAATATGACTAGTCCCATTAGTGATGAAGACTTCTAAAATAATTTCTTTATCCTTTCCGATCATTTTAAAACTAGATTTTCCCGTTCGAACCAGGTCACAGCCTTTTTCGTAAAGTCTTCCAAAACTAATCAGAGTTCTGGTAAGTTTAGGTACATGAAGAGATCTGAGTTTGATGATTTTTCCTTTAATGTTTTGAACATTCACATTTTCTTTGCAAAGAATGCTTAGTTTGTTTCCATCAGCCAATTCGACTGTGGAACGTTTCGTTTTATAGTTGAAAAATACATTTCGTTCAACAAACATGTGATGGGAAGCTCCGCTGTCCAAGAAAACCGCGTTTGGAATTTGAATAGCAGAATAGGCACAAGATATGTATTTGAAACTACTACTGGTGGCTTCAGAGAATCCTTCATCATTGTCTGAGTCAACAGCTGCTTTCGTCGCTTTAGGTTTTGGTTTATTCTTTAGCTGATAATAATCTTTTTCAGCATGAAGAGTCCTCGGGTTGTGTTTTCCATCGGAGCATTGTTCTTTGGGAGTCTTTCTTTTGTTTGTTGATACTGCTAGAGCTGTTTCTTCTTTTACCATAATAATTGTAAGCAATTGTTTGCCTTGAAGAAGAGCTTTGGTGACACTCAATTTTTCAGATATTTTCATGAGGATACATTCTGCCACATAGTGTTCTCAAATGTGTACATACGCTCCTTCTGTGCCTAAAATAATTCTGACAGATGCCATAGCCGCCAAGTGACAGTTCAGTTCAGATATAAATTTTTTTAGCTCAGTAAATTGAAGTTTGAGAAATTTGTCAAAAACTTTAGATTGGTTTTCACTAGAGTTTGATTTGTAGTAGTCAATCAAAAGTTTCCAGAGAGTACTAAGTTCTTCTTCATTTGTGCTGGATACAAAATGATAAATATGATCCTGTCCCATGAATTGAAGCAGGATACCGGCAGTTTTGGCATTTTTCTCTTCAAAGATTATTTGATCTTCCTTTTCTTTAAGCGTAGAAGGTAAGAGAAATTGAGATAAGCCATGTTGCATAAAGTATCCTTTAATTTTTGTCTTCCATTGTGGGAAATTGTCTTCGCTAAGCACGGGTAGTGCCTTGGTTGATTCAGAAGTCATAATTTACTCGTTTCTGCAGCTAGTTTGCTTCTGGGCTCATAACCTTTAGAGGTTCTGAATTCAAAGGATTCTTTTGAAAAGAACCAGAAGTGCTTAGACACGAGATTGACTTAAACAAGCGAGTAAGACTAGCCCACCTGAGAATGCGACGCAGACGTGAGGGTGTTAAGTTAGATGTTATGAAATAATATTTAAAACAAATAAAAACACTGAGGCTGAGCAAATGAGAAAAGACAAGAATCTCTTGAAAAGAACCAGTCAAAGAATATTTGAATGAAAAATTTTGCAAGATATTAATTTCTAAGGAGCAATGAGCTAAAATAGAAAACAAGTTAGATTTGATTTTGGGAAAATTGAAAAAGAAAATTATTTTGAGATTTATTCGAATAGGAAAAATAACAAACTCAATACTGAAGAAAAGTTTATTGAAAATATTGAAAGACTTATTGAAATTTGGGTGAGTTGAGATTTTAAGATAGCACTATGATTTTACTAATGATTCGTTGACTAAATTGATTTATGTCGAATGAGAGGAGAAAGCAAAATCTCACCAAGAGCACAGTTGAGTTTGAGAAGTTTGATTTTATTTTTAAGAAGAGATAAACTGAGAGGAAAAAGAAATAAAAGAAATGAGAAAAAGAAAAGAATGAGGAGTAATTTCGAGTGTTGAGTTGAGTTGATTGTGATTGAGTTTTGAAGCGTTGATTGAGATTGATTTGAGTTTTTTTCAAGTGATTATTCTTTTAAATTATTATTTTCATTTGGAGCGGTTGATTTGATTTGTGACATTGACTTGATTTTTCTGTGACATAAATTGAGTTACTTGAGAGTTTAATTCTTACACCCCTCCAGAGATATTTGTTGAAAGTTTTATACTTTCCTCTTTCACACTTTTGGTGCAAATACTCTAGTTTAAGAGTCTCAACTTAAGATCTTAAATCATTTTCTTAATTTTAATTTTCCCTCTTGTCGACTTCACTTTTTCCTTTTTACTTGATCTTCTTATCGTACTCAAAGCTCAGTCTTGGACGACACAATCAGAACAACTAAGTCAACCGGTTTTTCTTTTCAACATCTTCTCCCAATTCCGTCATTTCATTGTCTGATTCAAATCAATCTAATCAATTCAACAAGCTGACATCTCATTAAATATCTTCTTATTTGTTATCATCTCTTTCTTTTACTATTTTCTATTTACTCTATAGTTGCTATTATAACTCATCAACTATTCTCATTGATTAAAAATAAAAATAACTGCTTAATCAAATCAGTAAGACCTTTTCTTAAATCATTCTAAAAATATTAAAACTTTATATCTAAATCTTTTATCCGCTTAGCTTTCTAGTAAACCCTCTCCAAATAAAATGATCTTAAAGTCCTCTTTAGTTATCAATATTATATTATAACTGTTGGTTAAATCATCTTATTTGTTTTCTTTTTCTTTCATTGATGCTTATCTTTCATTTGTTCTTAAGCTAACTTTTATGCAATTAAAGTCTGGTCTTAGATACCAAATCATATTTTCATCACGGTTAAAAGCCAGCCGATCCATCGAACATGTCGCAAACGACTCCGGTGTGATACTCGAAAGTGGACTCAATAAAAAAAATTATTATTTCACCCTGAAGGAGCAGGAATTCTTTAGTTTTTATTTTAGGAATGGATTCTACACCCAAATTAACCCCTAGTCACTCACCAAAGCCATATCAATAACTCCACTAGTTTAAGAGCTATTCAAGGCAGAAGACAAAAATAAGGAACTTAGAATAATTGCAAAACATATAATAAATTCAATATTACATAGTATGGTTTGTTGAGAGCAACCTGGAGCAGATAGTGGAACGGATGATTTACATTACTGTTCAACTATCACTGAGAAAGAAAAG
>KN362114.1:4042-14826 GCA_000785685.1 Uromyces viciae-fabae
ATTAGATAAAGGATTGTATGGCACTAAACAAGGGGGTAGATGCTGGTGGAAGTTTTTTGCATCGACTCTGAAATCTAATGGCTTTAACGTCAGTTTTCACGACAATTCATTCTATCATCTAACACGTGGAAATGATCGATGTCTTATTTGGATACATGTAGATGATGGAGTAGTAGCTGCTTCTTCCAACCATATTATGACAGCTGTAAAGAACCTCATGCATGAGAAGTTTAAAGTAAAATGGAAAGACTCACTTGACTCGATTGTGGGAATGAAGATTGAGCGAAAATCGAATCACCATTTTCAATTAAGTCAACCTTTCTTAACGGAAAAAATTATTAATACCTTTGCGAAAGACATCCATATTATGAAGACTCAACCGTTACGTGAAATCAACACCCTCACCACCACCACTGAGAATGAGGAAACCATTAATCCTAATGGATATCTGTCAATTTTGGGGTCTCTCAATTTTCTGGCTGTTGCTACGAGACCCGATCTGTCTTTTGCAGTCAGTTTTCTGTCCAGATTCGCGAAAAATCCTACAAAGCGCCACTGGACGGCCATTCACTCCGTACTCAGCTATGTCAAACACCGCAGTACATTAACCTTATCCTTACAACCGGACGAAACTCACCATCCGATGACAAATTGGGTGGATTCAAGCTGGGGCGGCGAGTTTGCCAGATCAACACACGGAGCTGTGACGATGCTGTTCAATTGCCCCATCCTGTGGGCTAGCAAACGGCAAACCTGTGTTGCTGTATCAACTTGTCATGCAGAGCTTATGGCACTCGGTTGGACTGCGCGCTCAACGATATGGATGAAAATCTTGTTCAAAGACATGACCAATGAGAACTTAACTCCAATTCTGTATTGTGATAACGACGCTGCAGTCAAGACTGCCAAGGACAACACTGCAAACAAGCGAACGAGACACATCGACAGAGAATTCTTTTACATTAATGAACAGCTCAACAAATGTCAACTCAGCATCAAATGGATACCAACCAAGACCCAAATCGCCGAAATTTTCACCAAACCGCTGTCTGGACAACTGTTTGAGAGGTTTTTGGCCAGCCTTAAAATATCATAACAAAGTTTATGATATCCACTATGGCAAGTACCGGGGGGTAGTATGCGCTGGAGCGTCTATCATACACCCCCCACGATTGTCCGTCTCCATCATGACTTATTTTTCTAAACACAATAACAACCTGTTTCTTTGTTTCTCACAATTTTTTTTACAGTTTTTTTTTTTGAAGACTCTGATACTCAATTTTGGCGGTTCACGCTTCGGCTCGATTTTATCCAAGATTTTTTATTTTTTATCTTTCTGTCTCATTTTTTTTCTTCTTTACTCTTCTTCTTCTACGTTATTCATCAATGTTTTTCTGATTCTATTTGTGTTTTTGTGGGGGCGGCTGTTATGGTAGATGTTGAATATGCAATATGCACAAAAACCCAAATATAAAACTGGGATGACAGACAACCCGAATTCCTCATCCAATCTCAAGGAATCTAAACAATAACTTACTCAAATATTATTATTGTTGCTGTCATCCCAGGTAAGCAAAATATCTATATATTTCAATTTATTATTAAAATATTATTTCTCTCATTTATATCTTATTTATATTTCTTATTATATTTTTTGTTGTTTTATTTTTTATTTCTTATCATTATTCTTAACTTTGTTTTCATAATCCAATCTCGAGGAATCTAAACAATAACTTACTCGAATATTATTTTTGTTGCTGTCATCCCAGCACGCTCATATTACAAGAGAGACCAGCTGGTCGCTTATATTATATAGTTGTCGAGCACAGACTCAGATGAAGCGATGATGTCATTTGTACTTTGACAGTCATGCACATGACAATTTACCGCTTAATTCAACACTCCCCCTTGCTGTGAGGACCTTGAGTCTGAATTAGCAAAAGAAATTTGCAGAAAATCAAGAATTTTTCTGAGTTGAGTTCTTGGGACTGATTTCATGAGAAAGTCTGCTACCATGGGTATGGTTGGGACATATTTTATTTTGATTTTGTTTTCATTAATTAATTCTCTGATGAAATGAAGTCGTAGATTAATGCGTCTTGTTCTGAAGTGATTTTGATTGCTGTCAGAGTTTGCTAAATCAATCGCACCTTGATTATCACTAAACAAAGTTGTCACAACAGTGGGTCGCTGCACTACGCTACACTTTTTTGTGATAATTTCAATTACGTAACTATTTTCGTAAAAGAAACGTAATAAGTTCACCTTAATTTGATGTTTTCCCACCCAAGGTCGCAGTATCAAATTAAAAGAACGAAAAGAATCTTTCATCTCGCAAATCTCTCGAGGTCCAAATCATCAAGACTTATTCTTTCAAGTTTCCTAGGAAACAATTTCCCTTTTCAGTTTCCTCTTCTTAAATCATCACTGTGCTCAGAAGTCTTGGTAGACTTTATAAACACCAGCTTGTTTTCCATCTCTGTCTCTTTTTCCTATCAAAATATTTTAATATCAAACTCATTCAAACTTCATTCTGTTATTTTCTTAAAAATAAAAATTCTTCGAAATACATTTCTTAAAAATCCACATTCATTGAGAATATCTTTTCTCCAAATTCTCACTCTCAATTTCATCTGCAAGTCAAATTAGCTAGTCTATATTGCATATAATAAGTAAGACCCCTTTTTGCATGACAAATCCCAAAGACTTATATGGTCGTTCATTACAAAATATTTCGATCTCTTTATTTACTTGATTAATTTGGAAAGAAGTAAAAGATAATAAAAAGAAGTTTTAGAATTGATAAATTTTTTTTCTTTAAATAAATTTTAGTGTCCGAAATGGAATCCAGATTAAATGCACTTACAGAACAAATGGTGTTGTTGCAATCCGATCGACAGAAGGAGGAACAAGAGAAAAAATTTTTATCATCCCAATTTGCTGTTTTGGAAAGTGCTATGGAAAGTTTAAAGGGTATGACAAATGAGTTAATGTCAAAATCTATGGGTTTGGATTCAATAAGGACAACATTAGCGGCACAAACCTCTAGAATCAACAATTTAGCTTCCATTCCCCATCCATCCACCCTTATTGAAATTGCTGTATTGACTACGGCTTCATTTTCCGGAAATCCGAAGGAATTAAGTCAATTTTTGTATCTAATCAAGGATAAATTGGTGGAATCAGGCCATCGTTTTCCTTCAGAAAAAGCGAAAATCAACTGGGTCGTTAGACATTTTTGATTCTCTAATTCAGCGGAATCTTTCCCTAGTTACTTATGATGGATGTCAGTTCTCAAGGAGAACACAATTTCTCAAGGTCTCGACCCGGCCATGGCTTCTACCGCCAATTTTTACGCGTTAGAATTCCTTTTTGATGTCAAAGCATTTTTTATACGGTTAGAGCAGGGGTTTTTGGAGACAAAAATTTGGTGGAGGATGCTAAACGAGCTTTATCCAGTTGCAGACAGGGTTCCAAGCGAATTGATGAATTTAACTCCCTCTTCAATTCGTTGGTCTTTAGTGTTAATCTTACTGAAGAGAGTTGTTGCGATGCTTATGAACGCTCTCTTAACCCAAAGATTCTTGAGATAGCGATCACAAAGAATTCTTGGCGTTTTGCCAATACCCTCTCTGCTAAACAGTCGTTAGCTGTTGAGGCTTCTCTCATTGCGGATAAACTGCTTCAGATTCGCCAACATTCCCAAATCCCTTTGCAGTTAACTCATCCGCTTCCCAGTAATGCTACTCGCCTTACTCCTTCCCCCTCTGTTCCAATGAATATTGATTCAGCCATGATTCCGACCGGCCCTTCTTTTTCCTTCTCCGCCTTCCGCTCTCTCTGCCTCAAGAATCGGATTTGCCAGCGTTGTATACAACCTTTTGATCAAATACACGCCCGAACCGCCAATGCCCCAATGAGAATGTTTTGGTGTTGACTAAAGCGGCTAAATTCAAGGAGATGAGGCGACAAGCTACCCAAACTACCCAGATTCAATCCATCGCAATTACCCCCCCAGCTCCTTTTACTGCTTCTGTTCCCCTCCCTTATGTTGTTCAAACTCCCGCACCACCAGTTCCTTCTCTACCGTTTTCCGGGATGAACCCTGTTCCGGTTTCATCCACTACTCCTTGGGATCTTCCGGCTGTCATGTCTCTGGAGGATATGTTGATGTATGATTGCGATCAGTACGGTGCACCATTAGATGGGGAGGGTTTTGATCAGCTTCATGGGATTGGTAAGCCTTTTCTTTCCTCACCAATACCTATTTATATTTCTTCTGTTTTAGGCCGTCCGCGAATACTGGCCAAAGTTTCTTTTGTTTCTTTACATATGCATTGCTTAGCTCTTATTGATTCCAGGGCTATGGATTGTTTTATTGACATTAACTTTGTCAAACAAAATAATTTAAATGTTACTAAATTACCATGTCCTTTACTTTGCAGAAGCTTCGATGGATCACCAGCAGCTTCTGGGGCCATTACATATGCCTGGCGAGGACAACTTGCAGTCAGAGTTGCAAGGGGTGGTGTAGTTTCTTCGGTTCCAAACTTAAATATGGTCCAATTAGGTTTGGTTTCCTTAATTTTAGGTCTACCTTGGTTAATGCGGCACAATGCATGGGTTGGAGGACGCAACGGACAACTTTTATTTCCTTCTCGCTCATTTTCTTCCATTTCTACTTGTCATGTGGTTCAAGCAATTTCCTCTCCTTTTACAGACTTTTCTTCTTTACCTGCTTCGATTCGCTCCTTTTCCAATGTTTTTTACGGCACATAGTTTGTCTTCTCTTCCCCCAGTAAGACCAGATTTCGATCTTGTAATTAGTTCAAAAGAGAATTCAACCCCTCCTTTTGGAGGTCTTTATAACTTGAGTGAGTCGGAAAGGGAAAATTTAAAGGGCTATATTAAGGACAACATGGAAAAGGGTTTCATTAGAGTTTCGTCATCTGCGGCGGCAGCTCCTATTTTTTTTGTCAAGTCCAAGGGTAAAGCGGATCGACCATGTGTTGATTACCGAGGATTAAATTCTATGACCATCAGAGATTCATATCCCATCCCTGTTTTGTCCCTTTTGCTTAACAACTTATTGGGGTGTAAGTTTCTTTCAAACATTGATTTAAAATCCGCTTTCAATTTGTTAAGAGTAACCCCGGCTCAAGAACATCTTACGGCATTCCGTACCCCTTGGGGTTTGTATGAGTATATGGTCATGCCATTTGGGTTGGCAAATGCTCCAGCAACCTTCCAACGGTTCATCCAACATGTTTTGAGGGAATTTATTGATGTCTTTTGTTTTGTTTATATTGATGACATACTTATATTTTCTAAGACAGCTCAGGATCACGATATCCATCTCACTAAAGTCCTCACTGCCTTACACCATCATTCTTTAAAAGCCTCTTTGAATAAGTGCCAATTTTATCAAACTCAAGTCACTTTCTTGGGTTTTGTTATAACGGGGGAAGGTCTTCGTATGGATCCTTCCAAACTCAATACTATAATCAACTGGCCCTACCCAACTTCTGTGCGACCCCTTCGACGGTTTTTGGGTTTTTGTAATTTTTATTGCCGTTTTATACCAAATTTTTCTGATCTCGCTTCTCCTCTTACTCGTTTAACTCGACTGAATTCTCTTTCTTCTGATTTTAAAACCGAAGGACCAATGAGAGCCTTCGAAAAGCTAAAGCGTTGTTTTCAAACAGCCCCTCTACTCTTCCACTTTGATTTAAACTTGCCTCGTATTTTATATGCTGACAGCTCTGGGTATGCCATTGCGGGTATCTTATGCCAACCTGATTCAGAAGGCCGCAATCTTCCTGTTTCTTTTTTCTCTTGCAAGTTAACTGAACAAGAACAGGCATGGCCTATTTTTGATTTAGAATTATATGCCATTGTCTCTTGTTTTGAAGAGTGGCGTGCTTGGTTATCGGGTACCAAAGACCCAGTTCAGGTGTTTAGCGATCATGCTAATTTTAAATATTTTACCACTGCCAAGCTATTATCCGCTAAACAAGCTTGTTGGGCCGCCTTTCTGGACTCCTTCAATTTCAAAATCATCCACCTCAAGGGTGATTTAAACCCTGCCGATGCCCCGAGTCTAAGAGAGGACTTTCTAAAACACTATAACCCTTCTTTTCCTTCTTCACTCGCGTCTCACTTCCGAATTTCTACCACTCAGATAGACCCCATATCAGAAGAATCAGATCTTTCTTTTCAACCACCTTCAAATGAAATCTTCACACTATTAAAATCACATTATAATGAAATTACTGAGGATTTAAAACAAATCCTTCAATTCCAGCATGATTTATGGTGGTTTAAGGACAGATTATATGTCCCTCCCTCCCTTCGCCCTACTACCCTCACAAACTTTCATGATTCTATCACTGTCAGCCATCCTGGAATATTGAAAACTTTCTTTTTAATCAATCAAACCTTTTCTTGGATTGGAATGCGTTCTGACATCATCCAATATGTTCAGAAATGTGATTCATGCCAAAGAGTCAAGGCTTCCAGACAGAAGCCTTTTGGAAAATTGATCTCATTAAGTACACCAGATTGTCCTTGGGGTACCATCGGCATGGATTTCATTACCAAATTACCCAAGTCAAACGGTTGTGATTCAATTTTAGTGGTGGTGGATTTGTTAAGCAAATTTTTGCATTTTATTCCTTGTCGCGAATCTATGACTGCTAGAGATTTAGCCAAGCTGTTTAGACGAGAAATATTTAGATTGCATGGTTATCCCGACAAAATTGTTTCTGATTGAGGAACAACCTTTGTCAGTTCATTTTGGCAAGAATTTTTGAAGCTTCTCAATATCAAGTCTTCTTTGTCAACCGCTTTTCATCCTCAAATGGATGGTCAAACCGAACGGGTAAACCAAATATTGGAAGATTATTTACGCCAATTTGTTGATTATCATCAGGATGATTGGAGTGAGAAGTTAGATATTTCTGAGTTTTCCTTAAATAATCTTCCTTCTACTTCAACAGGAATCTCTCCATATTTTTTTTTACATGCTCATCACCCTCAATTTAACTCGCTAATCAAATCATCGTGGAAAGCCCAAGTTGACGAGGCCATACAGGAAATTCAGCAAACTCAAGAAGATGCTATCATTTCACTTGAGAAGGCCAAGACAATTCAAGGTAAATACTATGATAAAAAGCGACGACCGTCTCCAGAATTTGATTCAGGAGACCTTTTTCTTCTTTCCCGGCGATACCTTCAAACAAGACGGGTCAATTCAAAGCTTGATCACCATTTTGTCGGTCCTTTTAAAGTTGTTGAAATGGTAGGAAACAACACCGTTCGCTTAGATTTAGGCAAGGATTATCCTAAAGTCCATCCAGTATTCAATGTCTCTCTTCTCATCTCATACAATGACACTGAAAACTATACTAATAAACTTGCCACTACTTTCAAGGAAAATTTAGCATTAATAAATTGGTAAAAATTTTTACAGGTATTAGACCATCGGTGACTAAGAAAGGGATCTGAGGAATATTCGTTCCGCTGGCAAGATTCTGTCCCCAGAAATGATACTTGGGTACCTTTGAAAATGATTCCTTCTGACATCCGAAAGAATTTAATTGAATTTCATCAGTATCGCAAGACTCTGATTCCACTCTTATTGGTATAAGGCCAATTATATTTGCGATAATTTCAATTACGTAACTATTTTTGAAAAAGAAACGTAATAAGTTCACCTTAATTTGATGTTTTCCCACCCAAGGAAGTATCAAATTAAAAGAACCAAAAGAATCTTTCATCTCACAAATCTCCCGAGGTCCGAATCATCAAGACTTATTCTTTCGAGTTTCCTAGGAAAAAATTTCCCGTTTCAGTTTCCTCTTCTTAAATCATTACTGTGCTCAGAAGTCTTGGTAGACTTTATAAACACCAGCTTGTTTTCCATCTTTGTCTCTTTTTCCTATTGAAATATTTTAATATCAAACTCATTCAAACTTCATTCTGTTATTTTCTTAAAAATAAAAATTCTTCGAAATACATTTCTTAAAAATCCACATTCATTGAGAATATCTTTTCTCCAAATTCTCACTCTCAATTTCATTTGCAAGTCAAATTAGCTAGTCTATATTGCATATAATAAGTAAGACCCCTTTTTGCGTGACAAACCCCAAAGACTTATATGGTCGTTCATTAAATTTTTGACCCATTTTTGTCAGCACAGCGTCAAATTATTCAGTCCAAGAGTACTGCAGCATTAGCTGAATTTTGAAGGGCTCCAAGTATTCTTCAGCGTAGCGGGAAAAAAATTCTCTCAAAACCACTGTAGCATTAGCGCCAAGCTGTCCAGCTTGGGTGGCATGTTAGCGTAGCTGTCCCTCTTCTAAAGAATTTCAGCCCAAAATGCGGCGTAGCTTCATAAATTTGAAGCTAAAATATCAAACTGCGCTGCGCTACAATTAAAAAAACCACTACGCTGAAATCAAAAAAACTCCTACGCTGCAATCAAGACTGGGCCATTACAGTTACATGCAGCAGTAAAGTGTTTTTTTTTTTTTATATTATTTCCCAAAAATACATGCATCAGAATTTTTTCAGGGTAACAATCAAGACATTTCATTAAAAAAAAAGAAAAATATAACTGTAACAAAATGGTCTTTAAAGAACAATAACAATAGCAAAAACTCAACAAATCTACTATTTTTGAAATGTTTTTCAAATGTTTCTCATGACTAAAACTACTCATCATAGTCCAAGGATTGTTTTCAAGCCAAGATTAAATGAATTTAAATGAAGAATGAAAAATGAAAAATAAAAATTGAAAATTAGTTAAATATTAAAAAAAAAAAAAAAATTGAGATTGATCAGTGAGAGAAATTTTTATGACTACAATTATTGGTCCTGGAAGAATGATAAAAATAACAAAGAATGAAGAAATCTACTATTTATCAATTTTTTTATATGATTACCCTTATTTAAATCATAGTCCGAGGATTGTTCTCAAGCCAAGATCAAAATGAATGTGAATAATAAGGGGTTTCAGAGTAACCCATGCGCAGCGCGTGCATGCAGGTCATTTTGCATGTCACATTTGGCAGGGCGACCTGCATGCAAAATTTGCAGATGGGTCTTCACCTCTCGAGCTGAAGACCCAGCGGCAAGCTGTTTCCAGTTCAATTTCCAGCTCCTCAAATCCAAACATCAACTGCTTCAACCAAAAAAATTATGTCACCAGAAGAACACACCTTCTCTCAAAAAACCCCCCAACAAACTGGAACAAAAAAAAAGGCCATTGCCTGGGATTGCAACGGTGATGATGGGGGAGATTCTTCAATAGTAATTCTACTCAACTGGCTCACCACCTAAGGGAACTACCAACGATGGTGAGGTGATACCGACAAGGGTATGAAAAAAGAGGCTTTGTGCGTGGAGATCATGAATATCATGAAGGGTTAGGGTATCCATAACCGTGACAAAAAAGGTATGGTTTTTTTTTGAATTCATCACCCTATTTCCATGAATAAGACAGCTATTCATTTTTGGTTTAATTCATCATCTTCTAGGTATCAGACAGAAGATAAGCGATCTCCAATCAAGCCATACCACCGCTTCTGATTGGAAGAACAATACCGGGGCTGTGATTCTATAAAACAATGAAGTCAATGGGGTCAAGACCGTGGATGATTATATTCTCAAATCAATCTGCCGGTACTCGGACCTTCTTGACCCTGTCATGTCATTGAGGTCCTGTACCCAACCTCTTCATATCCGATCAAATCTCAATTCAGTTTCCAATCCTAATTCACCTTCAGAAGCCATTGAACCAAGTGGAGACCCAACCCCAGAGCTTATTCCAAGTCTTGCCAGTAGTGGGAGAGACCCAAGGGAAGAAAACCCCACTAGCCAGTCAATCAAAAAAAAAAAAGAGAAAAAAAGAAAACAAAAACAAGGAAAAAGAAGAAAACAATCAAAAAGATCAATTGAAGACCTTTTTATGAAGTCAATGATAAGTAAAGGAAAAATAGAAATACACAGAGCCCATGCAGAATCAAGCAAGGTGAAGATTGAGTCCATGAAGGAACTACGGTGTGGAATTTATATTTGTGTTGGGCAGCGGTGGCGAAGGTGGGGAGGTATGCGGAGAAGTGGAAAGCATCGTGCAAGCTGATCAAATAGCTTTGGCAAAGGTGGAAATTATCTGCAAAGTTAATCGCCTCAGGATATACTAAAAGCGGAAAAATAGTGGAGTGTACGGTTTGCGGGGGCTGAGCGGTGATGCGGATTAGGCAATCGGACGTGGGTTACTCAGGAAGGTGCTGCGGGGTAGATTGGTGCTAAGGGCTGCGGATCAGCAGGGGAAGGAGAGGATCGTTCAGCGGATAACAATCCGAACCGGTGGGCTGCAAGAAGTAGGATGGCGTCGGTCGGTAGTATGGGTTCTGGAAGTAAGGCGGACGCGGGATTGGTGATTGGGGCAAACGGCTGCAGAGAAACAAACCGGGGGTACACAGCGGGGAATGGGGGGGATATCGGGGGAACCGGGGTGCGGGATGGGAAGTGAGGGATTGGGAGTTGTAAATAGGGGGGATTACACATTACTTTTAAATTACGCAGGAGGCATTCTTACAATATAATATTACAGAACATTACACACGGAAAAAGTTACACTTTCAGTTTGGAAAACTCTCACTTGCGGGAAAAATCAGTTCATCCGGAAAGGGAAAGTCGTTGACCATGTTGTTTTTATTTGAGTTTTTGATTTTTATTTTATGTTTCTTGAGGATGATTTTGAGGTAAGAGAATTTTGA
>JNCO01004781.1:0-14820 GCA_000785685.1 Uromyces viciae-fabae
TTGGTTTAAAATCGAGGATAAGGGTAAAATTGGACTTGTCCCTGCAGCTTACATCGAGCTCACATCTTAATCTTTTTTCTATTTAATTCAACCTTGAACATTTTTTTTTTTTTTTTTCATCTTGTTTACTTCGATTTCCTTTTTTTGCTTCACCTCATACACAATTTTTTTCTATTTATTACCCATTATATGACTATCTTTCTTTGTTTTGGTGTGTTTCCTTTTTTTTTCAGTTTTGTCATATTAGATAGAGACACTTGTAAACTCCGTTCGTTATACTTTATGATCCCAGAAATAATACAACCAAAAGGCAACAGAGAGCGAGACAATATCGTCACTTTCAGGTGCTCCAACAACAGCCAGCGGAGTGTTGATGAGCGCCGCGAATCATATTCGATTCAGTATTAGGGCTTGAATACTCCAGAAAGAAAGAAAAAAAAAAAACTCAAGATAGCAAAAACGTACAGTTTGAATTCAGCTGCATTGATTGCTGCCAGAGGGAGGAAGCGGAGGAAAAGTGGAGCACCAGGGAATCGAACCCTGTACCTCTCGCAGATCAGATGAAACTACTCATGCGAAGCGAACGCTCTACCATATGAGCTAGAACCCCTTGTTGAGCGAAGTTAAAAGTGAGGATATGATTCCTTTCAATTTAATAAATTTAATCCCTGGTTGTTTGATGAAAATTGAATCTGTATTGTTTAAAATGTGAAATATCTTTCATTTATGTTGCAAAGCTTGAGATGCTTTGCTTACCTTTCACTTCGATCAATAGGACTACCCACTCAGCGTTCAATCTCATCTGGTAGAACATCTTAAGGAGCTTTCTGGTGATTCGTGAACATTTTTGCTTCCTTCTTTGCACAAGGCAATTTGTGCTCATTTTTTATTGCTGATTGACAAATTGTTTCTGTAGTATTTCACGATATACAAATAGCAGACCTGCACGAAGCTCAAAACCGACTCCCTGTGGAAGAGCAACACGCGGAAAAACTGAAACGTAAGTCTCACATTCTCTCAGCTTAAATGAGTCCTTCTGAATCTGAATTGTCCACCTTCCGCCAGAACGACTTAAACACAGCTGAGCTCGCTAATTACCGAAAGATTGAAGAATGCAAGTCATTAATTCTTCTGCCCAGCCATCTCAGATTGAAAACACCAGTGAACGTGATGGCCTTGAAGATCAAGGAAATGATGAACTATTTGTCACCGACCATCCTCACTCCAGCCAAAACAGCGATCTCCCAATCTATGATGACCCCACAGGATCAATGTTTTCTGGTCCTGTGGCTGAAGTGACTCCTAGTAGTGTGATCAGTAGACATTTGGACAGTCGTTTCGATTCCAGATCATGTCGTAGCTCTCGTAGTCGAAGGGAGAGGACTTCCAAGAATTCCATTCGGACTGCACGAGATTCAAGTCGAAGGAAAGAATCCATCGGTAGTCGCTCCGCCCGCAGCGCCGTGTCAAATAAAAGTATTCGATCAAGTCGAACAGGTGATGGCCGCAAGACCAACACTGCTGCTAGTCTCACCTCTTCTCGTCACGATAACGGTCTGCATAAAACCAGAACTCAGGACTCGAGCAGATCAAATCCTACTGAAGAGCCCGAGGTCGGATTCTTTACCCATCTGTCAACTTTTCTGAAAGGGAAAGGTCGATCCCGCAGTAAAGATTCTAGGAACAGCTCTAGCTGGGATCAATATCATTATCACTCTGCCCATCAACAGCAAAGGCGTTCTTCTACTCATAGATCAATTCGATCCACCAAAAGTTTGACATGGCGTAGTACCAAATCATCTCGATCCAAGTCGAGGTTAGCCGCAACAAACACACATCGTGATCACTCAGATGATGGCTGGCCTGAAGAGACTAATTCATTTGATTCTTCATCTTCGGCGTCCAACTCAACCTCGACCTCGAATTCGGATTCTTCCTCTGACTCTTTCACTTCACATAGAAGGATCCTGGCTGACGGCCTGAACGATCATCGTATCGAAGTAATACCTCTTACCGATACCCTCGCAACATCTAAATCTGACTCTTGGCATCCCTTAGCTAACTCACTCGATCCAGAACAACACTTGTCTAGCCAATCAGTCTATATAATTGAAGATGACATACAAGTAAAACTTATTGGTTGGAAGTCCGTCAGTTGGAAAGTGGCTCTCTGGTTGATGGGATGTACTGTGTCAGCGGGCGTATTGTGGGTAGTGGCGCGTTGGAAAATTCTCTTGAGATTAAAGATGGGTGATATTGAAACATTCAATAAAGCTTCTCACATTATAGCTTACACTGAATATGAGCAACCGCAAATCATCCCGCTTGTAACTCTCAATTTTGGCCATCCTGTCAAGTTAACATCGGTCTTTCCGCCGAGCTTACTGGCGCCACCAGTGAGCAAGGACGATCAGCCCACCATGCACTTGAATGGGAATGCAGGCTTGACCTCAAACATTGCAACAGGCACCTTTTCGCATGATGCGGCTGAAGCTGAAGCATCAGACATCTTGCTGAATGAAATTCATTATATCGACTTTCGATACCACCGTTTGTTGTTACACCCCTTGACTCAAAATTTCGTAAGAGTTCGGGATTGGCAAGACCCCGGTTGGACGTCATCAACGTCCAATCTTGTTTCCGGTATAAGTAGCAAGGAATTTTTCTATCGTTCCCAACTGTTTGGAAAGAATGTTATAGAAGTCGTTGGCAAAACCACTTCTCAGCTTTTAATAAACGAGGTCAGTTTATTTGCCGTGTCTAAAATCTCGTTGAAAGACATCAGGTCAATGTGGACTTTCTGACCTAGATTCTGAAGCCTCTAGGTCCTCCATCCATTTTATATATTTCAAATCGCATCTATCATTTTATGGTCTGTTGATGATTACTACTGTGAGCACCCGTTGTTCTGTATGCTCCATTCCATTGGTTAGTAACCCCGCATGCTAGATTACGCCTGTTGCATCGCATTCATCAGTGTGATTAGTATCCTGTCCGCATTGATTGACATGAAAAGGGTAAGCCTACACTTCATCGGGCTCCTTGTAGAGATTCGGTTTTATGTCTTGCTCAAAATATTTCTTTACTTTTTTCGTTCACTTGCCAGAACCTTGCTCGTATGTGTGAATTGTCAAGGTTTATTTGTGATGTGAGCGTATTACGAGATTCATGCTGTAGGTAATTCTCTTCCTGCTTAAAACATATATTGCCGGCCGGCTAACGAAATAACATATTTCTTTTTGCAAAGGGCTATCTGTCGATTCTTCTGAACTTGTTCCCGGTGATATCATTGATGTTTCCGAATCTACCCTGCACACATTTCCGGCAGATCTGCTGCTGCTTTCGGGAGATGCTATTGTCAATGAATCCATGCTAACCGGCGAATCTATACCGGTGTCCAAGTTTGCGCTTCCTAGTTCGAATTCGAGTTTGATGGCTTCTTTGAATGGGGACCCTTCGCCCGCGCTTGCAAAGCATATTTTGTTTTGCGGGACAAATATCATTCGCATTCGGAAGGCAAATCAATTAAGTGGCTCAGCGCCTTTTATGCCTGCAGATGCAGCCTTAGCCATGGTCTTCAGAACTGGTTTCAGCACCACCAAGGGCGCATTGGTTCGATCCATGTTATTCCCAAAGCCTATGGATTTTGCATTTTACAGAGACTCGTTTCGATTTATTGGTGCCTTAGCGATTGTAGCTGGGATCGGGTTCATTGGGAGTTCGATTAATTTCTTGAGAATGGGAATCGACTGGAGTACTATAATGGTCAGGGCCCTCGACTTAATCACCATTGTTGTACCTCCTGCATTACCTGCCACCATGTCGATTGGCACATCTTTCGCAATGTCTCGCCTACGCAAGAGAGGTATCTTCTGCATATCTCCAAATCGTGTTAACATCGGAGGCAAAATCAACTTGGTGTGTTTCGATAAGACCGGCACTTTAACAGAAGAAGGGCTTGATATTCTTGGAGTGAGAACAGTTGATCGGTCGAATGGCAGCTTTAGTCACCTTCATGATGAAATCGACAATCTTCCTGGGACAAGTTCTGAAGATCTCAAAACACCCTTGGTCCATGCTCTTGCCACATGCCATGGTCTTAAAGCAGTCAATGGGCAAGTAATAGGTGACCCGCTAGATCTGCGGATGTTTGAATTTACGGGCTGGTCCATCGAAGAGGCTGGCGACAGCCTCGCTCCAGTTGAGGCCCATGATGAGGCTCAAGTTTTGCCCTCTTCGCAGCCTCATAGTAATTATCTATTTTCTTGAATCAACTTTCCTTGCCCTTTGTTTCCTCTCATGATTTATCAAGGATTTGATTCTTTTCTTTTAGAAACCACCAAAATGATTGAAAGGCAGGCCGCACTAGTCCAAACAATTGTTCGACCTCCAGGAGGCTCTACGTTTGAGGTGGAAGACGCCCTGAAATCCACTCGATTCCTAGAATTAGGCATCATTCGAACATTTGATTTTGCGTCTGAACTAAGGAGAATGAGTGTTTTGGTCAGAAAACTCAAATCACCGACCATGGAGGCTTATGTGAAGGGCGCACCTGAGGCGATGGTAGATATTTGCATCAAAGAAACGCGTGAGTGCTCTTAGTGTTAACAAGAAGCCGAGATTTAAATCTTATCCTTAATCCTTAACTCAGTCCCGACAGATTACGATGAGATTTTGAATGACTATACTCGGCATGGATACCGTGTGATTGCTGTGGCGGCTAAATCTTTCCCTAAACTCTCGTGGATCAAAGCGCAGCGGCTGACGAGATCGCAAGTTGAATCTGAGCTTCGCTTCATTGGGTTTGTTATATTCGAAAATAAGCTCAAGCTAGCAACTGAACCTGCTATTCAAACATTGAAAATTGCCCACATTGGTACTCGAATGTGCACTGGTGATAACATTCGTACTGCGATCAGCGTCGGTAGAGATTGCGGCATGATATCGGAATCTACACGCGTTTATCTCCCGACTTTTACCTCAGGCAAGGCCCCTCTATTACTACCATCCGTGTGACAATGAGGCTAATACAACTTATTTTCAACTAGGTTCATCAACCATCGCAGATTCAAATATCGCATGGTATGATATTGACGATGAATCCGGCCTACTTGATCCTTATTCATTACTGGTTAGGCCTATTTTCCTTTTTAGTTTCTTCAGTTACGCTCATAATGCCTTTTGTTTCTTCCTTGAGCTGAGTAGCCCATTTCAGGTCAGAACATTGAAAGTGATTCGAGGTCCTTGGACTCTGTGGCTACTTCTGCGAGAGCCAATGATTATGTGCTTTCTGTCAGTGGAGATGTCTTCCGGTGGATTATGGATTACGGCTCATTGGAAACTGCAGAGCGGGTGTGTTTCATCTACCTCTTGACGCGCTTGTTATGTGATTAATATTCACCACATCCACAGATGCTCTATAAAGGTGTCATCTTCGCAAGAATGTCACCGGACGAAAAGCAAGAATTGGTAGAACGACTACAAGGCTTGGATTATACGGTCGGGTTTTGTGGGGATGGTGCCAACGATTGTGGTGCTTTGAAAGCTGCGGATGTTGGATTATCCCTTTCAGAAGCTGAAGCTTCGGTCGCTGCTCCATTCACTAGCCGGCAACCTGAGATTACTTGCTTTGTTGAGCTGATAAAAGAAGGGCGGTGCGCTCTGGTTACCAGTTTTTCGTGCTTCAAATATATGGCACTCTATAGTCTCATACAATTTACCACAATTACCCTACTATATAGTCTACCGTCATCTCTTAGTGACTTCCAAGTGAGCTGACCTCATTATCAATCAGAATCTTCTCCTTGAATTACTGTGCTATAAATCACTGATGCACACTGATCATTTTCTAGTTTCTATACATTGACCTATTTATTATCATACCAGTTGCTGTGACCATGGGAAGAACACATCCCTATGGAAGAATAGCTGCTAAACGACCTACCGCCAACCTGGTTTCGAAAAGAGTACTAACGTCTCTTCTAGGTCAAGTGATTATTAACTCTACTATTCAACTTTTAGTCTTTATCCGAATTGCTTCTCAGAATCAATCCTTTGAAGTTCCTGCAGAAGGTCAAAAGTTACCGACTAGGAATCGTGAAAATTCCGCCCTTTTTTTGGTTTCAGTGTTTCAATACATTTTAGTCGCCGCCACTTTTTCAGTTGGACCACCCTATCGCAAACCAATGTTTTCTAATTGTAAGAAAATCATATATTCTAACCCTTTTATTGATGATAAAATATTGAAACAAAAAAAGTTTAATATTAATCATACGCTCTTGATCTGTTTCTTAGATTTGCTTGTTTTGTGTCTTTTAATCCTTGGTGGACTTTCAATTAATTTACTATTCATTGATTCGGGTATATTTTTTGATTTATTAGAATTAGTTCCATTAGATTATTCACTTAGATTAGAGTTACTTTTATGGATTTTATTCAATATTTTTTCAAGTTGGATGTTTGAGAATTACGCTACTCAATCAATTGCTCTTTGGATTGGTTCTAAATTCAAACTTTTACGTAAAAAAATCCACCTTATAATTCATAATAATGAATCTTATTCTAAACGAGATAGAAAAAGATATAAAATCATAGCTGATCATATGGAAATTTACTAGTCTTTTTTTTTTTTTTTTTTTTTTTTTTTTTTGATTTTATCCTCTCATTTGCACATTTTATTTTAGTAATAATTTTTATTCTAAATATCTTTCTCGAACATTGTCTTCATCAACAATAAGAGACCTTTCTTTCTTTTCTCTCAATAATTATAGAATTCGTTTTACTTATCTTATTCTTCTTTCTCCTGTTTCTTCAATCTCTTGCAAATTAAAATCATGAATAATTTGACTAAGTTTCTTTTTATGGGAAACTTTAAGATCTATCGAAAATTCTTATCTCGTGTTTTCTTTCTTTGCAAATAGTAGGCAAGGGGTTAGTTAAAAGTTTTATCTGAATCAAGTGCTGTGACATGGCTGTGATAGGAAATGTCACACAGCCAGTTTGGAGTCAGGTGGAGATGAAAAAATATATTTATTTGTATTTTTGAAAATACTTGCAGTCAAACTCAATAAACTAAAATGGAAGAAGGAATTAAGAAACTTCTTAATTGATTTTATACAACTACTCAAGTACTCAAGCCTCTTTTCAATCAAATAAAAATCTTATGGGGATTCCTCAGAAGGGAGGCTAGGAAAAAATTTATTGAACTTGAGACACCTGGAAATAAAAAAAAAAAAATAAAAACTATTGTAAAAAGAAAGCCCCAATCTATTAATGCCACAAAAAAAAAAAAAAAAGGAATGTTCATGATGAGCAATGTAATGAGGAAATGAATGACTATTTATATATATAATAAAAAGACCAATAGAATAAATGACAAGTTAATTGATTAATTAGTATTAAATGAATAAAATCATCATTAAAATAAGAGCTGAAAATCAAAGGTTTTTGATTTATCTTTTTTATTTTCAAAAATTGTGAGTAAATTTTTAGATTATTTGTTTTTATATTGGTTTCTTTCAAAGGAAGTTTGAGATATAATTAAGGGGATAATTATGAAGATTTTTCCACAAGAAAAAAAAAAAAAAAAAAAAAAAAAAATACATTCTTAGAAAAAACATAAGATAATCCAGATGAAATTGTTGTAATTGCTACAATGTATCTATATATTATATATATATATATAAAACAAATGAAATTAGAATTAGAAATCAAGTTCAAAAAATGATTTAAATCAAATCTCTAAAATTAATTAATGAATTAGGAATTTTAAAATACTTAACTGAAGGATGAAAAGTGGAGTGGATGTATCAATTGGTAAAATTGGCGTGATGGTGGTTAAACCAACTAGCAACAATTGTAAAAAAGTATTATACTAATATTAAAATGTTTTTTGTTTTTTTGTGTTTTTTTAGATAGATCATGAGATCAGGTAGGAGAGAAACAAATTAAATTAGAGTATTCATTAATCAAAATGACTTTATTTGTTCATTAATAAAGAAAAGGGGGGAAAAAAAAAAAAAAAGGACATCTGTCGGTACTCACCTTGCTGATTAATGTGGGTTTAACTTGGGCCGAAGGTAAAGATAAGTCTATGAAACGAGCAAAAGTTTTCTGACAACAAGGAAATCGGTATATACATATACATAGATAAATCATTTTAATTGATCAGCTTAATTGATTCATGCACTTTTTTATTTTTTTTTTTATTTTTTTTTTTTTTAAGGGATCTAACACATACAGGATTTGGTAATGATTGATATCTAAAATAAAAAGAAGACATTGACAAAAGAAAATCTCTTCCGATAATGATTGAAGCTAATGGCACTGTTTTTGAATAAATTTGCAATGTGAAAATATAAAAAAAAAATTAGTAAAGAATTAGATCAGTGATTGATAATAAATATAAAGTAAAATTACTCAACAAGGTAAAAGAGATTTATAGCTCAAGCTTAATACTAAAGTAGTCATTAGAATTTTATCAGCGGCAGGATCAAGGATTGAGCCAAGTACAGAAGCCATTCGATCAGGATACATTCTTGCTAATTTACCATCAATCCAATCTGAAGTAGCACAATAAAATAAAATAAAACTACTAATTAAATTGAAATCATTTAAAATTGTATAGCTTAATACTGGACATAAGAATATTCTAGTTAATGTTACCATATTTGGAATAGTATAAATATTCTCTCTTGTAATTTTTTTATTTGATTCAATTTTAATTTCATTTTTTTCTTTTATTTTCTTGATTTTGTTGAATTGTTCTTGATGATTTATTTGATTTGAATAATAATTAGTTAAATTTATTAGTTGAGTTTGTTTGTTATTGAATAAATGAAAAGATGGCTGGTAAGTTTTGCTGAGCTGTGGTTTTACTAGTTTGATTGCTGTTCTGTTGAGTTTGCATGTCTTAAAGAAAGAGTACATTATAAAAAAAAAAATAAATAAAAATAAATAAAAATAAAAAAAAAATAAAAAAAAATAAAAAAAAATAAAAAAAAATAAAAAAAAATAAAAAAAAATAAAAAAAAAATAAAAAAAAATAAAAAAAAAACAAGATTGTTGTTCATAATTATGCAGAAAACTGTCAAGTGAAAGTCAACCAATGTTTAAATTGTTTGTATATACCCTCAATGCAACAAATCAATTACATACAATAATAAACTGGAAACTGATGAAATAAAACTGGAAATTGATGAAATAAGATGCTCAAAATTGATCCATTACCAAAAAGAAAAAACTCCTTTCTGAAAGTGTCATATCCTTGAAGCTTCTAAGTATGGAGTTCAAAGGTGCCATGGAAATCAACACCATGGATGGAGAGATGAATTTATATTCTTCTTAACTCCAACACACAAAAAAAAACAGATTTTTTTTTATCTATTTACAAGAAGTTGAATCTTGTTTCTACATTCTTATTTCCTTGACTTGTGCGCAATCTGAAATCAATTTAGGCCATTAAAATAAAAATAAAAATTGATTTTTTTTTTCAAGAGATTTATTTGTTTATTGTTTATTTCTTTTTTGGACCTGCCAAATCTCTAATAGCAACCTAAACCACTATTTCGTCTTGTTCAAAGCCCTACCAATGGATTTCATGTTTGTTAGGCGCAATTAAGCTATTCATGTTCTGATTCATCTAGTCGTCCAACTGGGTCAAATAATCAAGTGAGATTTCCCATGAAAGATGAGTATTAATATCCAATTAATGGTTCAATCCTCCAAACCAATCTAGGTTCCCCTGGCTTGTGATTCGTGAAAAGATAGGATAATGTATATCATATATAAGATCAATTGAAACAGGTGATGGTTTAGTCAAGAAGAAAAGAGAGGAACATGACTCTTGCACATTGACATACCTTGATAATAAAAATGGTTGCGAAGATTTCAAGATTAAGTGTGGCTTCGTTTGTGCGAGATAAAGAATTAGTTCAGCGAAGTAGCTGTTCACCCATGGGAACCCTAGAATTTAAATCAAAAAGCAAAGAAGCTGTTAATCTTTTACTTCTTGATACATCATGCCGATGGTTTTATATATATATATATATATTTTTTATTTTTTTTTTTAAATCGATAAAAAGAAAAAATGCATTCAAGAAAACTTCACTCAACAAGTTCTAGTAAATTCTTCCGCCTTGCTATAATTTTATTGTTGTTTTTTGTTTTGTGTATTTATCAAAAGAAAAGAAAAATTCAAATAATCAAAAATCAAAAACTTGATTTGAGAAAAACAAAAGTATAAACGGTTAAAGATTGAACATTAGTAATTTTTTACTTACAAAGCATCAAAACTTTCGTGAAGTACACCATAACCTTGGGTAGAATCGATTAGAATTTGTAAGATACTTAGAATTTCTTGATCATTTTGAGCTGTTAGAGCCTTTTCAAATCAAATGAAAGTTGAATCGATAAGTTAAAAATCAGAATTAATTATTCTTATTTAAAAAATGCAAAAATGAAATTACCCCAGAAATTAAGCTCATGGGCCATATCTTAGCATGACCGCTAGGCAAACAAAAAAAAAAAAAAAAAAAAAAAAAAAAAAAACATATATAAATGAAGAAACAATCATTCTTTTGTGTGTATTTTTAAATTAAGAACAAACTGACGTATGTGATGAGCCAACTCCATAGCCTTGGGTCCCATTGAAGAAATATGGATTTCCATTTGAAGACAAGATCATCTTTCGTGTAGAATTATAAATAGTCAAATTTAAAGATTCAAATCCGATGTAAGGTAATGATAAAAGAGAGGGTAGGGTTGCATCATCCATGATTGCAGTAGACCCAAATCCTTTTGTACCCAATCAAAGAATTAGTTTACAAAGAATCATCAAATCCATTTTGTTTTATTTAAAGAAAATGAGTTACCATCTAGCTCGTAAGCGTATACCTTGCCCCATTTTGGGTGCTCGATTGTGGCGTGTTGATCCAAAGCTTTTCTCACATTATTGGATATCGTAGCCGCTTGTCTCCCCAATGAAAATTGCCCTGATGGGTTCAAGGTCAAGAGTTTCTCAAGTAATGATGTTTGTACAGAGATCATCGCATTCTGATATTGCATCCAGTCTAGATCAGTAAATGATTCAAACAGGGCAGTCGCGAGTTTTAAGAAAACTCACGACAGGGATGTTGAATGGGAATGTTACTCGTTCTTGGGATGCTCTCATCGCTGTGCCCACAAGTCCGGTATGCAATTGAGATTGTTTTTCAATGTGATTTTGAACAGTCCCAGAAGAACTTGACTGAAAAGTGTGATGGTTAAGTCAGCAAATTGAAAAGGTGCTAATAACTTTTGTTTTATATATGGAAAAGTATTGCCACACCAAAGATGAAGGATCGAAGGTGCTTTGAATAAATGGTTGTCGATTTGAAGTAGATCGCGTTTGGTCCTCAAAAACTTGAAGCGTTAATTTCACCGCAGTAAGCCAGGTTGGATTCATGAATGCTGTTTCGTTGGTAGCATGGTAGAATCGGTTTGATAAGGCCAAGAAGGAAGTCAATCCATCAACCGCTAAGTGGCATCTGGTAGATTTAATTTTTTAGATTGAAAAGAACATAGTTTCTCAGCACATGATAATAAAAAAAAAATAGAGAAAAACAACTCACTTGGAAGAGATTTTAGAGTGTGGGACTGCCTCAGATGAATTTGTTGAATTATGAAACTCCTTGGGTGGAAGAAAGCTATCACCGTAGGTGTTCTCGGTAATAAACCTTCAACAATTCGAGTTCAGGTAAATCAGACCATGAATTCAACTTCTTTTACGAAATAGAAAGCATTCAAAGCTGAAAGAATGCGGAAATGAACTCAACTTGGCTTGTAAGTTAATTATTCCCAAAACCAGATCCTTGAGCGGCTTATCGTGTTTTAGCAATGGAAGGTAAACATTCACCTGGAGTTACATCCAGACTCAGTCAATAAACTGATGTGAAAATGACAATGAGACTACGAAATCTCGAATATACATACTTGATGGAAGGAATCTCTTAACCATTCAGTCGAGATATCTCCAGCTAGGATAAAAGTTTCTGATTTATTTCCTGCTGGTGAGAACCATCTAATAGTCGAATCAAGAGTTTGAGAGATGGAATTCTCAAAAAGGTTCGCTAATCTATCATCCTTAATGTGGTTTTTAAAATTAGAGATTAAATATTCCAAGCTAGTCGAATTGAAAGTTCGGCAAAGAGGACTGGGTCTACGGTTCGGCACAGGTATTATCGGTACATCTTGAAGAGGAGATTGAGCTGCGATAGCCTTCGCGTAGCTTGGACACGTATGATTATCCCAAGCCAGTGGGACACCATTCGGGCCAAAGAAGCTTTGTGTTGACTTTGTTTCGGTGGGAGCAGCATAAACATGAGACATGGATATCATAGATCCAAGAAAGATGAAATACCAGCACATCGGACCGTACGATTGTGATGCACTAGTAACTAGAATCATCATCGGTTAAAAAACTATTAAGACAATTCCGTTTGATGATAATGATGACTCGAAACTAATACTGTCCTTGCGCGAAAGAGGGGTAGTAACGTAGCCTGAGGAAATACTCTAGCTATTATATGTACCTCCAGTCGAATCATTGGCCGTAAATGACTGATAGTATATTCCCCGTCGATCATCATACTATGATCACAAAATTGCCATGTAGCTTGAAAAACTTGATCAGTGTTTGATAAAAATGAATTCAATTCCGCTCGTTGAGCTGCTGATGTGCTATGCATGGAAGAAGCGTCTATGACACCGGCTAGATGTATTTTACTACACCATAGATGCTCCCGCAGGCTAGTATTGATTTACTGATCCCATCAACTGGGTTGGGTGCATTCAAAGCGGGTCGGTCAATCAGTCTTCATACAAATGACCTCCGAAGACCAATCTTCATTCTCCCGACCCGGCCGTTCCAGAGCAACTACTCCTGTATGAAAACATAACTTCCCTTAGGATAATTCCTTCTACTACTACGTATGTATTTGTGTCAAGAAAAACTCTGAAAAATCATTTAGTCAGACTCCAAAAAAAGTACCAAGATAAAGAAAAAACTCGCAAGCTTACCCCACCCTGCTCATGTCACGATGAAACCAGTGATTAAAAAAAAGAATGAATATTTACAAGTGCCGATTTCAAAAAAAAAGAAAGAAAACAGAAACAGAAACGCCTTGGTTTAAAAAAAAAACTTGTTCGGGGACTGATTCCTCGGATTCCATTTTTTTGTTGTCTTTCTCAAGACGCCTTCTTTTCTGTTGAGCTGTCTGATGGTTAGAGCCACCTCAAAGTGTAATTTTTTTTTTGCCCTACCTCCCAATTCCCCTATGTCAGAATTTTTCGCTTTTTTCTTAAATTTTTTTATAAGATTTTATAATAATTTATTTTCCTTTTCCAATTTCAATAGATAATATATATATATTTATTGTATGATAACTATAACAATGTTTCCACTAGATTAAGACAATCGTAGACTCGATGAGGAAAATTTTATCATAAAAAAAAAATCTTCTTATTAAATAAATCGCTAAATTCTATGTTTTTTTATTTTCTAATTTGTTTTATTTGTTTCTCTCTTGTTTTTTTGTTCCTCCGCTTTTTCCAAAACTCTGATAAGTGTTTTTGTTTGTTTTCTACTAACTTTTTATATCGTAATTTCTCTAAATTCTGTTTTTTCTTATTTTCCTGCTGACAATCTTATTTGTTTACCACTTTTTATATTATTCTTTATTTTTATTTTATTTTATTCTTCTCCTTTACCATGAATATTTTTATATTTTTGCATCCTTGTTTATCTTTTCCTCTTATCTTTTCCTCTTATCTTATTTATCTTATACTTATAACGTAATCTTAGATATTTTCTTTTGTTTTATTTTAAATTTTATTTTTTTATTTTTTTTTACGAATCTCCATGACACCCTAGCCCTCGGGGAATGAATTTTGCAAAAAAATTTGGTATTTTTCCTCAGGAATTTCGGACCAAATTGCATGAACAGATAATCGGGTGGAGCAGCTGTAATCTACATTATCAATATTTTGTCTATATTCTTCCAAAATATTTATATTTACAGCTATTCCCATTTCTATTGTGCACCCTTGGATTCTGCATTTGGAAAATCGTGGAAAATACTTGGAAAATACAACTTGATCCCTCGGGGAACGCGGGCATTTTACCACCCCCGTCCAAAGTAGAGAAACCAAAACATCCATACTACACTCAATATGAACAACTTCCATTCTTCCTCTTGAAAAAATTAGAAAGCTTTTTACTGTGACACTGGATCTGTTATGTGTGGTCCGAATTGCTAAAAAACTCTTGGCCCCAAATTGGTCATTGACTCTAAACTTCAACAATCAATCTGAGACTATATTCTAGCCTACCCCATGGCCCATCTGGACAAAACCTGTTAATGGCTAGTCAAGAATGATAATTACTAGCTTCAACTTTGACCCTGGATCAAAAAAATTGTGATTTTATGAAATTATCATACAAAAGAGACCACCTTGTTTATGTGGACCAACCTGTTCATGAAAAGACTTATTGCCTGGCAAAGTTGGGGTGCATTCCAGGGATATGTGGATGGATTATTGTGATGTACAGTCAAAACCTTCTAAGGGCATACCTGTGTAAGGGCATAAACTGCTTAACTGCATAGCCCAGGGTGTCTCCCCATGTTGGTGCGGGCCAGGTTTATGCCCCTACCGCATATTGTAATACCACATACTATTTTCATGGAACCAAACCTCCATAAGTGTATTGGGCCAGGTTTATGCCCCTACCGCATATTGTAATACCACATACTATTTTCATGGAACCAAACCTCCATAAGTGTA
>JNCO01004782.1:0-14806 GCA_000785685.1 Uromyces viciae-fabae
CTTTTCCCTGCTCCGCATGCCTCTCCACCTTCGCCACCGATACCCAACACGAATATAAGTACCACAGCGGAGAGAACAATTTGTGTGCGGACACGACTTTTCTTTCCACAACGGGAGACATCACGGGCCCGCAACAACGCGAGGTGCTCGATCACCCTACCATCAGGCCTCCTCCACCCCAACTGACTCTGTAATCCACCGTAGTCCCTCCTGCTTCACCTTCTCCATTTCCTCCACCATCTCTTGTAGATCTATCTACCCCAGCATCCAAATTTTTCTTTTGCACTGATTGACGCAAAAAATCACCAACTCCTGTGACTCGTTCATCCCCCGTAGTCCACCCTGACCAATTATCTTTGCTGGGCTCTCCCCGACGGGAGCCATCACAGGGCCCTCAACAAGGCGATGTGCTTGATCACCCTACTATCAGCCCACCGCTACCACAACTGATTCTTGTCCCATAATCTCCGCTGGGCTCTCCCCAACGCGACCCATCATGTATCCCTCAACAGATGTTAACCCTTCCCCCCCCTCCCGCTACAGCTGAAGGGGCCATCACAGACTTGAGTTTCCTCCCCTTATCAGCTTCAGAAAAGAGGTCTCCCGCTACAGCTGAAGGGGCCATCACAGACTTGAGTTTCCTCCCCTTATCAGCTTCAGAAAAGAGGTTCTTGCACCAATATATTACCAATGTAAGTTCCGTTTTTTATTGTACTCCCGGACATGTAGCTGAATTTCTTATTTTGATACACAGCTTTATCGATATTGATCAAATGCTAGCTCCATTCCTGTTGGATTTGTTTTACCAAAACCCGGCCATGAAGCCCTGTCTGAAGTATTCAACAACAACAATACCCATTTGGTTCCAGCCCCTATTCTCCAAACAGCATCCCAACTGTTGGAGAAGCTCATCCACAACTATCTATTGATTCTTACACCTTCAAAACCCCAATCTACCATGTATCTGGAACCACAGTGTTGCACCATTAATGAGTGGCTGTCTGCCATGATTTCTCGTGAGTACACCATGGTTTTCTTATTTTCTTCTCTTACCTTCTTTTTGTTCCTTGCTCATGTGTCAATAACGTAATCAGGTATACCTGACTTATTCTTCCCTGAGGATTTAAGCATCTACTTACACCCAGCAATAGAAATCACCAGGCTTGATGACCAAGCTTCAGCCCTACCAATGCAAGCTCAAATCTAATTCGCATTGGTGATCCGTTCTTTCATCCACCCCCAGCAAACACAGAAACAGAAACTAGAATTCGTCCGGTCGGTGAATGAAGCCACATTCCTTGAAGCCAACCACAACATTCCAAATCCTGGCCTTTCAAACCTCATTGCAAAGGTTGTTCATTGTTGTGATGCTTACCAAAAAATTTATTTGTGGAGACGTGCTGCCTAAGAAGTTTCCATTCAACTGTCTCCTTGCATTCCTGTTTTTTGGTCAGTTCCCTTATTATTTGTTTTTGCCTTTTTGATACTAACTATCTTGTTTTTTGATGATCAGGACCCCAAGGATTATTTGCTGTGGCAAGCAACAATCATGCCACATTTCTCCCAGGTTTCTGCCTGGGACTCCAGGTTCTCAATCTTTGCACACAAATCCCTGAGGAGCCTTGCTGGAGGCTGACCCAAAAGATCATCATAATGATGATTCTCAAAAAAGTTCACCATTCACAATTGCCCGTATGATCAGGAGATACTACATGTCTACTGCTGGTGCAAATATTCCATGGTATGATGAATCTGGCTTGATGCTCACACCACCAGACGTGGTTCAGTTCCCTAGTAATGATGATACTTTTACTTGATATATCTAAATATTTTTCTTTGCATTTTTTTTTTCCTTCTCATGAACACTCCTTTTCACAAAAATAAAATAAAAAAACCACTTTCAATTGTTTTTTTTTTTCATTTTCTTTTGTTTTGTAATTTTCACATCATCTATTTTTGATAAATGGAGTTGGATTTTTTTTGTTTTTTGGTGAAAATTAATTTAATATTGTGCACTACACACATTTCATTGAGATTAAAAATAAGGAAAGGAAAAGGGAAAACCAAAAGATACAGGTAAGAGAAAAGAAGGGAAAAAGAAAAAGAAAAAGAAATCCTCCTCTCATGAAACAATCACAGTTCAAGTGTGTGAGAATCCAGTCTTCAAATTGTGTGCCACCTTGAATTTGTATTTGGTGAAGGGGTTGTTATTTTAGATTTTGAGGTTGAGGGACCTTGAGTGTTTGACATCCACATGTTTTGTAAAGTGGTAATTTGTGTTGAAGTCAAGAACAAGGTCAGGCACAGCAGATCCACCAGCAGTAGTTTTGAGATTGCCAAATATTTGTTGGTAATACACAGGAATATATATCAAGGTCAAATGAAAGCGGCAGGTTTTTTTGGGGGGCTTGTTAAATTGATGTCACCCTTTTGATAAATCAACATGCTTTCTGTGATGTTTGAAGTTCAAACATCAGGAAATTGACGGAGCTCTACGGGTGCACCGGGGGAGGATTTGACCATGTTTGGCGCCTCCGGAGAGCTCTACAGGTGCGCTGGTTGAGGTTTCAACCATTTTCCAATACATCATTGACAAATGATGTATGAACCCCGTACATCATTGAAACTGATGTATGAACTTCATACGTCATTGATATATGACATTTGAAGTTCATGTGTTCTTTGACATTCAAAAAAAAATAAAAGTACATCATTTTTTTAAATTGGAAGTGCAGACATTGATTTCCTGACATTTGAACTTCAAGCAATAAAAGTACATCATTTTTTTAAATTGGAAGTGCAGACATTGATTTCCTGACATTTGAACTTCAAGCATCAATTTCCTGAAATTTGAACTTCAAACGTCAGAGGAACAAAGTTGATTTATCAAAAAGGTGACATCAATTTAACAACCCCCTTTTCTTTCCAACCATGCCAAAATCAGATGTGTGCATCTGAGGGAGCTTCCTCCATCTTACCCAAAGACTAGAAGGGGTCAGGAACTCATTGATTGTGTTGGTTTTTTTCCAGAATGATATCACATAGGACCATTTCTGGTGATGGGTCAATGGCAGGTACAATTTGGGGTGTACTATGGGGGGTGGGTGGTGGAGCAATCATGCATGTATTTAGGTGGATCCAAGAGCAAGGAGTTCATTCATCACACTCTTGACCAGTTCCTGGGGCCCATTCATAAAAGGCTAGGAGGCTGTAGGCAAAAGTGACCCATTGTTGATTAGAGATTGATCTTGTCGCCTGCAACTGAAGATTGGAAGCACCTGATGAGAGTAGTTCCCAGGAATTTGATAATCACATGTAGGGTCATAATGACCCAAAGGAACTAATCTTTCAAACCTCCCATTCAACGGAACAAGATCAATTTTTAATCAATCGGGGTGTTTTGGATGATACTGCAATCTCCATCACACCCTAAAGAACTTGACGGGAGGATTAAAAAGAGGAACTGGAACAGAGGGGTAGAAATGTGTCCCTCAAGCTCAATATGACTGTACACATTGCCGCCAGAGTCCTCAGCACCTTGCTTATCCAGTGCTTCCAACCTCCATACCCACAGAACAAGATCAATCTTGATTCAAATATGGGCACTTTGAATGATACCAAAATCTCCATCAAGCTCTCAGGAACTGGACCGGGTGGGGGAAAATGTGTTCCTTGGGGTTATGATGACCCCCCATGTGACCATCAAGTTAATGGTCACTACTATTATCCAGTGCTTTCCCATAATAAGATTAATGTTTCATCATGAATGGGTACTTTGGAGGATACTAAAATGTCAATCAGACACATAGGAACTGGACTGGAGGTATGAAAATGTGTTCATCAGGGTGCCTTTGACCCTATATGTGACCATCACATTCATGGGCACTAGTCTCATTGAGCGCTACCAACCTCCAGTTCCACAGAACAAGATCAATCTTGAATAAAATATGGGTACTTTGGATGATACTAAAATCTCCATCAAACCCACAGGAACTGGACAGAAGGGGTACAAATATGTTTCTGATGGTCATTATGACGCTGTGTGTGACCAAAAGACTCCTCAGCACTTTGCTTATCCAGTCCTTACAACCTCCAGATCCACAGAACAAGATCAATCTTGAATTAAATATGGCACTTTGGATGATACCAAAATCTCCATCAAACTCTCAGGAACTGGACCGGGTGGGGGAAAATGTGTTCCTTGAGGTAATGATGACCCCCCATGTGACCATCACTTTGGTCGCTACTATTATCCGGTGCTTTCTCATAACAAGATCAATGTTTCATCATATATTGGTACTTTGGAGGATACTACAATGTCAATCAGACCCATAGGAACTGGACCGGAGGTATGAAAATTTGTTCCTCAGTGTCACTTTGACCCTCTATGTGACCATCACATTCATGGGCACTAGTCACATGGAGTGCTCCCAACCTCCAGTTCCACAGAACAAGATCAATCTTTAGTCAAATGTGGGTACTTTGGGTGATCCTGAAATCTCCATCAAACCCACAGGAACTGGACCAGAGGGGAAAAAATATGTTTCTGAGGGTCATTTTGAGACTGTTTTTGACCAACAGACCCCTCAGCACTTTGCTTATCCAGCGCTTCCAACCTCCGGATCCACAGAACAAGATCAATCTTCAATGAGTATGGGCACTTTGGACGATGCCAAAATTTCCATCAAGCTGTCAGTAACTGGACCGGGCAAAGGAAAATGTGTTCCTTGGGGTCATGATGACCTCCCATGTGACCATCATGTTCATTGTCGCTACTATTATCCAGTGCTTTTCCAGAACAAGATCAATAGTGGGACTCAAAGTATACTTTCCGCGGCAGGAAAGTGGCACAGAAAGGCGACTTGCCGCCCGTCATTTTCATTTTTTTACATTGAGAACCCCTTTTTCCCAAAATTAAACCTCCACCCAACCTGCCTCCCTCCCTCCGCCAAAATTTCTTCCTCCCTTCCACTATTTCATCTCCATATAGCCTTGTATCCACTTCACCCCGTTTTTTTCTTCAACACAATTCCAATTCACCATTTTTTTTTTCAAACCAAATCACAATGCCACGAACATCCAAAAGAGCTGAATCCCTTCGAAACTTGCAGAAAAACTTCAACTCCAAATCAACCAAGCTGCTTTTGAGGCTTGATTCCAAGATGCGGATGATGAAACATCCACCAGTGAAGATAGCAAGCTCAAGGATGTGATGATGGCCATCATCTTAATCAAACAAAAGCAATATGTGGCCGATAGGGCCCGACTTGAAAGGGCCCCTGATGTAACCCTTCCATCTTGACAGTGTTCGATTCAAACAAGAATTCCGGATGACCCAAGAATCCTTTTACCATCTGATTTCCCTCATTCAAGATCATCCAGTTTTCCACAACAACTCCAATGTCCCTCAAAGACCCATTCAAGATCAGCTGATGGTTACATTACATTGTATGGGATGTCAGGAAATGGAAAATCAATTGGGGTGTTTGCCTGTTTCTTTTGAATCTCAGAGGGTACCATGATACTTTACTCATCCCGTGTTGTGGAAGCAATCCTTTCACTCAAAAGGTGTGCCTTTTTTTTTTAAAAGACTCTCTTCCTTCTCTATAACTTACAATTGTTTTTTTTCTCTTGTAAAGAACTACCTACGTTGTTTGGCCCAACTATGAAGCAAGGGAGGAAATCTCTTCTGGTACAGCAGAGGACACCGGTGTTAAGCAATGTGTTTGTTTTATTGATGGCACCCTCTTTCCCTTGGATGAAAAACCAACCATCAATCCACAAGATTATCACTTGCGCAAAGGTTCTTACGGATCAGCCACCCTTGTGGTTTGCAACACAGATAAGAGAATCAACTACTACCTCACTTGATGGCCTGGCTGTAGCCATGATACCCGGCTCTGGTAAAATTGTGAGCTCAATTTAAGAAAGAACACTCTGTTTCACCCCAGCCAATACCTGATAGCTGATTCAGGTTTCCCAATGGAGTCCAACTTAGTGCCTGCATTCAAAAAGCCACCCCGTGGGCCAATGCCCCGTTTGAAGAAAAAGTTTAACCAACATCTAGCCTCCCTCCGAGTATGCAATGAACATTGCATTGGGATCCTCAAAGGACGCTTCCAGTATCTGCGTGGCCTGAGGATGGATCTCTCATCCGTTGAAACCATGAGGAGGATCACACAGTGGGTAAGTGCCTGTGTGATCCTCCATAACTTTAGATTAGGTGATAAAACACCCTCTTTTGATCATGGTGTTGAAATTCTATAGTTTTTTTTCCTCATGAATCAAAAATTATGCTATCCTTTTATAATTATGCTTATTCAATTATTTAAATAAAAATTATTAAAAATCAGTTTTTTAAAATATTCTTAAAAAATCAAAACAATGTAAGTTAGTCTGAATGTTAGATAGTATGTCAGTCTGAAATTATTACCTGTTGAGGTCAACAAGAAGCCATAGAACCAGTTTTGATTTAACTCTCTGTTTAATGAATTTCTGTTCTTCTTATTATTCTTCTTTCTGTTCTACTATTTTTGTTTCTTTCAAATCTTATCTGTGGAATTAACGCCCCCATAGTCTGTGTGTTAGAATATTGTTGTTAAGTCTTGTTCATAAAAATTAGTCTGGGCTATCTCTTGTTTTCTTCACTTTTTTGATTCTTTTTATTCTTTCTTTCTGGTCCTTGTTGAGGCCCCCTCTGGATCTTTCTGGGGGCTCTCTAGTTGTGGACCCATTTCAGGCCCCTTGTTCATTTGTCTAGGGTTTCCTTTATTTTCTCATCTATAAAAGTTTGAGTTCAAAGTAATTAAAAAATCATTGGCTCGTTATCCTCTTATTCTCTGTGCCCTGATACAATCCCAGTGTGAACCCCACTTGTCATCTTTAATTCCTGTCTTCTATCTTTTATCACCAAAATATTAAATTAGATAAAAAATTATTTTTAAAATCATTAAAAAACAAAAATATTATAAAAATTATTCCCATCTTTGTGCCATAATTTCAACACATGGGGCTATTGAACACTCTGTTGATGATGAAGAAGCTCTTCCATGAAGCGGAGCAAGTAGTTCAGGAAACAAACTCTGAGAAAAAGTCTTGAAGGGGGTTCTAAAATACCTAGAGATTGAATGGTACATAAAATTATTCTTTGATTTTGTCGGTTGCAGAAAGCTAAATTCTCTCCTTTTTTTTTATGTGATACAACAATTTCTAGATTTAACCATTGTTAAGACTTTTAATTTATATTTTTCTTGTTTCTTTAAATCTGAGCTGTCTTTAAATCAAAACAATCAAGTAATTTTGAAGTGTTCCTTTTTTTCTCAAGATTGTCTCAATTAAAGCCATCAAGTTATTTTTTTCTCAAGTGACTTTTGTTTAAAACAATTAAAAAATTGAGATTGAAAATTTTGTTTTGTTTGCAAAATGAAATTGAAACACTAAGTCATTGAGATTGTTCTTTTAATTAAGTTACTTATTTAAAAAAAAATATGAGAAAAAAGAGGAAGAACATAAAATGAAAGTCATTGAGATCGTTCGGTTAATTAAGTTACTTATTTAAAAAAAAACATGAGAAAAAGAGGAAGAACATAAAATTCAAGAGAGGAAAAAAAAATGAACAAGTAAAAAAGAGGAACAAAAAATAAAACTGACTACAAAAGAGAGGAACAAAAAAAAAAAACTGACTACAAAAGAGAGGAAAAAAAAAAACTAACTACTTTCATCATCAGAGTCCAATTCTCCTGAATCAGACGGAGCAAGAAGATCTTGCATAGGAGGGAAATCCAAATCAACAATTTTTTGATGTCATCGTAGAGGAGCCCTTGCTCCCAAAGCTCTCTCATGTAGGCAACCTTTGCCTTTGTTGCTACTGCAGGTGCCTGTGTAATTTCTGCCTGGCGCTGTGGTAATCTAAAATGGACTCAATAAAGAAATTATTATTTCACCCTGCAGGAGCAGGAATTCTTTAGTTTTTATTTCAGTAATGGATTCTACACCCAAATTAACCCCTAGTCACTCACCAAAGCCATATCAATAACTCCACTAATTTAAGAGCTAATCAAGGCAGAAGACTTAAAAAGGGTACTTGGAATTATTTCACAACATCACAATCATTATGAATACAGCTTTATGCATCACAAAATAATATATAAGTAAATAAACCATAACAAATACCCCATAATCCATATCTACTATCACATATCCAATACAAGTTTCATAGATAAGAGGCTATGGCCTCATTCAATGTACATATTCAACTACCACAGAATACACACACACTTACACATGTTTATAAAGCCCCTGGCCTCATATTACAATCCCCACTTGTTTCAAAAGGGATTAGCCCACATGTCTGGAAGGAGATAGGATAAGATACACTAGCACTGTATGATTTTCTGACACCCTGTTTGTTGTACCCTGTTTTTCACACCATTTTTCTATATGAGGAGCTCTATCCTCAGTGTTTTCCCCTAATCTGACCTATCTGATCATCATCTGATTTATCAGGAAAATTATCCCCAGTCCAATAATAAATAATACTTACATACCCAAAGAAATAAATACTTAACACTCATTGAAACCTCAGTGTGTAGCCATTGCTCACATTCATTTTTACCTTTCATAAGGAGCCACAAAGGACTTGACTCACATCCTTGCTCTCACAGCTATCCTGCTTTCTTACCTTTTTCTTTCAAAACCAATCTGAGTGCTGGAAACACCCTCTTAAACTTCCAATTCCTTACCAGCAAACCAGGTTTAGCCTTTCTCCCTGCTCTTTCCCAGACAAACAGTCTATCAGTTTTTTTGCTATCATTGAGAAAGGCAGAGTACTTACTCCTTCATCCCTTTCTAAATTCTGCCATAAGGGCTAAAACTCTCTAGCCTCTTTTGAAGTCCCACAACACTTGGTTGTGATTGATTTTATGTAGAATTCTTCTGGTGTGACCTTCTTATTTCCATGCCTGTTCATTCTTTTGATCCTTTTCTTTTTTTGCTTTTTTTTTTTGAGTTGAAGTTGATTCTGTAGGAGCAGGAGTGGGTGTTTGAGTTGCTGTGGCTTTGGCTTCAATATTGGATAGAGAAGGATCTCTCCCACTGTCGGGAAGATCCTTGTCTTCACTCACTAAACTGGTTGGCTCTGCGTCAGCCCCTGGTTGATCAGCTGAAATTGACCATCTTGTGTAAATCGGGTCGGCCACTGACCTTGATCCCATGATTGGATCAAGGAGATCCCAGTATCGGCACAGATTTCACATTTGGTCCAGAAAACAAAGAGACCATTCAGACAACCTTCCTTGTAATCAAAAATAACAAGAAAAGGGGTCTTACCTTCAACGGGTTTGACCCCATTGATTGTGACAGCTTCCAGAATACCCGCTCCAGTGTTCCTTGACCAGTCGCGGGAAGTGTTATAAGAGGTTTGAAGATCACTGATCTTCTGAGTGATCCCTAAAAATAAAATGAAGAAGGGAAGCAATGGTGGTCCAGCCACGCTGTGGTTAGTGTTAGCTTAGCGCAGCTCTAGCTTTTTTCAGCTAACGCTGATGTTAGCGTTAGTGTTTTTTTTTTTTTAAGCTAACCACTAACAAATTTTTGAAAAAAAAAAAATCTAGTGCAGCGAAGCGTTACCTATTTTTTCTAAAAAAAAGCTAACGCTAATAGGATTTTCAAAATTCAACTGGTTAAAGCTAACCACTAACAAATTTTTGAAAAAAAAAAAAACTAGTGCAGCGAAGCGTTACCTATTTTTTCTAAAAAAAAGCTAACGCTAATAGGATTTTCAAAATTCAACTGGTTAGCAATGTTAGCGTTAAAAATAGCTGCGCTGACATCTAGTGTTAGCTTAGACATGGCTAACACTAACCGTTATCATCTTACCCTGCTCCCTCTTTTGCCTCATTTTGTTCTGTTTCTTGGATTCCTTCCTCAACTTGTTTTGACTTGTTTTTTGTGCTTTCATGAGTTAAATCAAGTCCCTGGGCTGGTGTGAAGCCCAAGATCAATCATTTTGTCAATCAAGTTATTTACAAGGGACGGGGTAGGCAACAGAGGAACAGGTAAGAGAAATGAGTATTTCAATTTAATTTTTTTATTTTTTGTTTTATTTTTTTATGTTTGTGTTTTTTTTTAAATTTTTGAATTATTATTTATGTTATGTTTTTTTATTTATTTTTGAATTATTAATTATTTTTTTGATTTGTATTATTTTTAACAATTATTAAATTTGTCTTGATTATATATAGACAGACATCAAAATTCAAGCTGTCTGGTTGAAAATTGAACCACACTGCACAATTAATTGTAAAGCCCGTGAGTCATAAATGGCCCATGGGCTTTACAATTAATAGTGCAGTGTGGATCAAGTTTTCACCAGACAGATTGAATTTAGATGCCTGCCTATATATAATCTGGACAAATTGCCTCCCTTGTAAATAACTTGATTGACGAAATGATTGATCTCGGGCTTGACACCGGCCCAGGGACTTGATTTAACTCATGACAGCACAAAGAACAAGTTGAGGAAGGAATTCAAGCAACAGAACAAAATGAGACAAAAGAGGGAGTAGAATAATTTTAGTCATAAAAATTGCTCTCACTGATCCATCTCAATTTTTTTTTTTTTTTAATATTTAAATAATTTTCATTTTTTATTTTTCATTTAAAATCATGTAATATTGGGTTGACAACAATCCTTGGACTATGTTTTGAATAATTGTAGTCATGAAAAAGTTTTTTATAAATAGTAGATTTATTGAGTTTTTTTGTTGTTCTTGTTCTTCAGTGACCATTTTGTTACAGTTACATTTTTTTTTAATGAAATGTCTTAACTGTTACCCTGAAAAAAATTCTGATACATGTATTTTTGATGGAGGTATTGTTCTTCAGTGACCATTTTGTCACAGTTACATTTTTTTTTTAATGAAATGTGTTAACTGTTACCCTAAAAAAAATTCTGATACATGTTATTTTTGATGGAGGTAATTCCTCCATTTGCGACTGGAGGAAGTTCCTCCAGTCACAAATGGAGGAAGTCCCTCCAGTCGCTACTGGCGCTACAGCCCCAGCGTAGCGTAGCATAGCAAGGTTCTGCTACGCTACGGGATAGCAAAAAAAATTTTAGCCGCACTTCCGCTACGCTAATGGTTAGCGTAGCAGAATTTTTTTTGCCACTAACGCTACCCCAAATCCTGGGGCGTTTTTCCGCTACGCTACAGCTACCCTGTAGCGGCGGAAAAACACCGCTAACGCTACAGCGTTTTGGCCAAAACTTTTGGCCGCTACGCTACCCTGTAGCGCCCAAAAAGCGCAGCGTAGCGTAGTGGCCCACCGTTGAGGGAAGTAATCAGAAAAAGAAATCAACAAGGAAAAAAAGAAATGAACTAGAGAAAAAATTGAAGTTTTGCCACTAACGCTACCCCAAATCCTGGGGCGTGTTTTTCCGCTACGCTACAGCTACCCTGTAGCGGCGGAAAAACACCGCTAACGCTACAGCGTTTTGGCCAAAACTTTTGGCTGCTACGCTACCCTGTAGCGCCCAAAAAGCGCAGTGTAGCGTAGCGGCCCACCGTTGAGGGAAGTAATCAGAAAAAGAAATCAACAAGGAAAAAAAGAAATGAACTAGAGAAAAAATTGAACAAGAAAAAAAATCATCAAGCAGAAAATTGGATCTCAGAAGCTTACCTTTAGCATCACGGTGGGTTATTCCACTTTCAATCAACACTTGCAGTATCTCAGAACATAATGGTTTTTTAGTTTTACCTCCTTCAAGATTGCGGCACCAACTTGAGTAGTTTGATCCAGTCGTGAGCCAATCAAGGACGATTTCCATGCTACTGCCCCCCCCCCCCCCCGCGTTTTTTTTGTTGGGGATTTTGGCTGGGGTAAATTGAGTTGGTGCCATAACTTTGGATGATGTGGTTTTTCTTTGATGGGTTGGTATGAATTTTTGAGAAAGAAGAGTGGTGAGTAAAAGGCTTGCCTGCACAAATGCAAGCCGGCATGGCAGAGATTTATGCCATGACAGCTTGCGTACATGCAGGCAAGCCCCCCCCCAAAAAAAAATTTACTTGCCATGTCAACTTGTGTGGCGGCCTTGCCAACTTTGAAACCCCTTAATGTTTCATCATATATGGGTACTTTGGAGGAGACTAAAATGTCAATCAGACTCATAGGAACTGGACCGGAGGTTAAAAATGTGTTCCTCGGGGTCACTTTGACCCTCTATGTGACCATCACATTCATGGGCAATAGTCTCATGGAGTGCTTCCAACCTCCAGTTCGACAGAACAAGATCTATCTTGAATCAAATATGGGTACTTTGGATGATACCAAAATCTCCATCAAACCCGTAGGAACTGTTAGTTTTCTGTCCCTTCTCTTCCCCAATATAAAATATTCCTTATTATATCTGTCCTGCTTTAATCATAAGTTTGATTAAAGTTAGTCCCATTATTCCTGCTTTAATCATAGTTTGGTTAAAGTTAGTCCCATTAGTCCTACTCATAGTTTGAGTTAGTTTTATTTAGTCCTGCTACAAGTGTAGTTAGTTATCATTGGTCCTGCTACAAGTGTAGTTAGTTATCATTAGTCCTGCTCAAGTGAGTCAGTCCCTGTCCTCTTACAAAGTTGTTAGAGTTATATGTTTTATCTTAAATTAGTTTAATCTAGTTTAATCTTGTCAAGCCCCATTTGTCAATTTGCCAGGGGGGCTATTTTTATCACTATATTATCCTGATCTTTTGTTGAAATTAAATCTTTTTTCATCTGGTCAAATCTTCTTTACTCCATGCCAACCTGTGAGAAAAGATCAACCTGATCCTGGTTGTCCCTCACCAGTATACCTTCTCTCACTTTCATAAAAATATTATAACAATAAATCATTAATTTAACAACAATTAAATTACTTTAATATTATAACAATAACATTATTTTTTATTTTTATTTAAATTTATTTTTTATTTATTTTCCTGACTTATAAATCTAACAGGAACTGGACCGGAGTGGTATAAATGTGCTTCTCAAGGTCATTAGGACGCTGTGTGTGACCAACAGACTCCTCAAAACTTTGCTTATCCAGTGCTTCCAACCTCCAGATCCACAGAAAAGGTCAATCTTGAACCAAATATGGGCACTTGGGATGATACCAAAGTTTCCATCAAACTCTCAGGAGCTGAACCAGGTGGGGGAAATGTGTTCCTGGGGGACATGATGACCTCCCATGAGAACATCACGTTCATGGTCACTACTTTTATCCAGTGCTTTCTCAGAACAAGAGCAATGTCTCATCATACATGGGTACTTTGGAGGATACTATGATGTCAATCAGACCCATAGGAACTGGATCAGAGGTATGAAAATGTGTCCCTCAGGGTCAATTTTACCCTCTATGTGACCATCACATTCATGGGCACTAGTCTCATGGATTTCTTCCAACCTCCAATTCCACAGAACAAGATCAATCTTGAGTCAAATGTGGGTACTTTGGGTGATCCTGAAATCTCCATCAAACCCACAGGAACTGGACTGGAAGGGAAAAAGTATGTTTCTGAGGGTTATTTTGAGACTGTGTGTGACCAACAGACCCCTCAGCACTTTGCTTATCCAGCGCTTCCAACCTCCAGATCCACAGAACAAGATCAATCTTGAATCTATATGGGCACTGTGGATGATGCCAAAATCTCCATCAAACTCTCAGGAACTAGAATGGGTGAGGGAAAATGTGTTCCTTGGGGTCATTATGACCCCTGCTGTGATAATCATGCTCATGGTCACTACTATTATCCAGTGCTTTCTCAGAACAGGATCAATATTTCATCATATATGGGTACTTTGGAGGATACTACAATGTCAATCAGACCCATAGGAACTGGACCGGAGGTATGGAAATGTGTTCCTCAGGGTCACTTTGACCCTATGTGTGACCATCAAATTCATGGGCACTAGTCTCATTCAGTGCTTCCAACCTCCAGATCCACAGAACAAGATCAATCTTCAATCAAATATGGGCACTTTGGATGATACCAAAATCTCCATCAAACTCTCAGGAACTGGACCGGGCATAGGAAAATGTGCTCCTTGGTGTCATGATGACCCACCGTGTGACCACTGCGTTCAGTTTGCTACTATTATCCAGTGCTTTCCCAGAACAAGATAAATGTTTCATCATTTATGGGTACTTTGGATGATAATGAAATCCCCCTCAAACCCACAGGAACCGGACCAGAGGGGGATAAATATGTTTCTGAGGGTCATTATGAGACTGTATGTGACCAAAAGACTCCTCAGCGCTTTGCTTATCCAGCGCTTCCAACCTCTGGATCCACACAACAATATCAATCTTGAATCAAATATGGGCACTTTGGAGGATGCCAAAATCTCCACAAAACTGTGAGGTATTTCTATGTCTTAAATACTTATATATATGTATTTAGGACTATGAATGTCCACAAGATACTCAAATGTGATATTTTATCACGAATTACCTGTTTACTTATTAGTAAATAGGACCTTATAGGTTTACTACAGCTAATAATAAGTAGGATATACCTATTATTATAGTGTCTACTGTGGTAGTACAACTTATAGTTGAATACAATGGCACAGGAATAATTTATAAATAAATTATTTAAGATAATTGGGGGGAGGCTTGAGGTAAGCTGCTCTATCCAGAGGCCGGAGTCCTCCTCAATTATCTTTTTAAAGATAATAGGTATACAGATTCTAGGGGGAATTGCTTTTTTATCTGTATAACTATATCTAGTATAGCCTATAGCTGGTTCAGGAAATATAAAGTGAAGGGTTTTTACTT
>JNCO01004783.1:0-14469 GCA_000785685.1 Uromyces viciae-fabae
CTATAACTCTAAAAGGAGACGCAGGCTCATAACCTGTAGGGAAATAATGTGGAATAGAAATGGATAATGATATTCAACGTGTACACAAAGTCCGGGTAAGTGTCTGTGTGAACTGTGACAGTGCTGTGACACTGCTGTGTCCCAACACTTTCTCGTATCCCCTTAAAATGTATCAGACAAAGTGCCTCACGCTATTGATTTTAGAACTGGGTGGGAGATTACCATTTGAACCATTAATCTCACCCAATTGTATTATGAGAACTAAGGCCAGTAATGGATTTCACTTTAACAAAATGATACAAAGAAATGATGAAAATAAGATTTTGAACAAGAAAGAAAATAAGAGTGCATGCTCTGCATCCCTCAGGCAAGGCGGTATGCTGCTTTAGCTTAATAGAAGAAACGATAATCAGATATGTAACAACAAGGAGAAATGAAACTTGTTTTTCAAGTGATTTAAGAGTTTTTTTTATAGATGAAAAAGATGAGATGAACAAAAATATTTTTTTATGAAAAAAGTGATTGGTTGAGAGGAAGTTGAGAGCAATAGAAGAACAATCTAGTAAAAACCTGAAGTCTTCTGTCTGACAAAGGTGAGCAAGATGAAGTTGCCTAAAGTGTAAATTGAGAAAAATAAAAATGAGTGATCTTTCAAGCAAAGAAAGACTAGGATAATCTTAGGCTTACGTAGATTGGCAGCCTCAAGGAATTTTTGGCCTGTTGTTTCATCCTGAACTGATCTGGTCAAGCTCAGGGTTTTGGTCTGGTACTTTGTCAGCCATCATGGTCAAGTTCAGTGTTTTGGTCTGGTAAGTTTTCAGCCATCATTGTGTCTTTTTTTCCATTGTCATCGTTAACTATGAACAGTAGAAGGGTCAGTCTTTCTCTTTTTCTCAAACAAGACCCTCCTGAATTTATTCAGGGTAAAATGAGCTCATGCTTACCAATATGATGATCTGAATATTTACCAGCAGGTGATTCCAGGTATTTGATCCAATTCTTCAGTAAAAAAAATGAGTTCAGCAGCAGATAAATTGTGATATATAATCATGTCAGACTTGAGGAAAGGAGTTTATTTACCAGAAACTTGACACCATTGAGGTTGTAGTGATTTGAATCAGGTGATTCCAGTTATTTGATCCAGTTCTTCAGTAAAAAAAATGAGTTCAGCAGCAGATAAATTGTGATATATAATCATGTCAGACTTGAGGAAAGGAGTTCAAAATGATGAATATGTCAACAATAAGCATATAGTTACAATCTGTATTGATATTTGGATGCAAGAAAAAACTGACTTATTTTAATGGGATTTGTATCATATGAAAAGTAAGAATCAAAGTATGAGAGGCACTGACGTGGAATGAGGTCAAGTTTTTTTCTATTTTTTTTCCAAAAAATTGATTTTTTAGTTGTTAACTTTGATATTTCCACAGTGAAATAATTAATTGTTTTTAAAAAAAAATGGTGGATTTGAAATGGCGAATTTGGTTGAAATCCGCCATTAATTTTGCGGACTTCAAACTAGCTTTGATATCCCCTAATTTTCATGCCTCATCAAGAAAAAGTACCTGGTGCCCACCAATGATCCTAACAAAATTAATTGCAAGTTTGAGGCATTAATTTGTTCATACTGAAAAACTCACTTTAGGAGTAGATGGGATCAGGAATGTCACTAATGTGACAATTCTAACTAAATTTGCTTTGTTATGAACCCAAAGGTAAGTCTCATTGGGATTGTTTAAGCTCAGTGCAAAAACCTTGTCATTGGATGACAATTATCTCTCCTTTCCACTGATACTTGATCCAAAAACTGAGTGGTTGTATTTCTATACATTATTTGAGGAGTAAGATGTGGGGTGGTCAACACAAGTGCTCCACTGTGGGGAAATCCTGTGCTATGGGGGGTAAAGTGATAAGAGGTGGTCACAATGTCAACATGTGCTGCCAAATTGGTGGCTCTGTCCGGTGCAACTCAGATTTTGGAAAACTTAAAAATCATTTTAGACGACATTTTTCCAAACATTCTGTATCAGATATTTTGTGATAATCAGGCTGCTGTGATGCTTGGAACATACAATGCCTCTAAAGAGAAAACAAAATATCTTTCTCAGATGTTTGATTTTGTCAATGACTTTGTGAGGGAACATTCAGTGCAACTTAAATGGGTCAAGCCCGAGACACAACTGGCCAACATCTTCACCAAGCAACTGGGACCTTCTCAACAACTCATCAACGCGGGGCGCCGTAATGTGATTGATTCTTGATTTTTTTTCCTCTTTGCTTGTTTTTTTATATATCTGCTACATTTCTCAAATTTATAGGGGGCTGTTAGGTTGTTGGGTAACTTTGATAAATGTTTTCTATCTCATATTTTATTCTCACTGATCTGTTTCACTTTTCATCTACATTGTTTATCATGTCGCAGAGTTGTAAACCATAGATAGTCTATCCATGTCACACTTTTCTTCAATATATAAGACAGCCAACTTGCGCAATAAGAAGATTCTTCATCCTTTTTGTGATTCTTCTTATGTCTGCTGGCTACTTTGTTAGAGCCAACTAACAAAATAGAAAAAATAAAAAATTGTAAATATTTTTATAAATAAAATTATTAATGAAGAACAACAAAATAGTGAAAAACATTAGTAAGAAATAAGAATAGTATAAATATTATTGAATATTTGAATTCCTTGGTAAAAAATAACCCCAGTCACTCAGAAGAAGTATGGGCAAAAAATACCTCCTTCTATTCCATTTTATTAATAAAAAGAACATAAGAAGGAAACTCCTGTAAACCCTCCAGATGCAACGTCAGATATACTCATGTATATGTATTAAAAAATATTAATACATAAAAATGAGGTGTTGTGTATACTTTAGGAGTTAAATACATATTGGCAATACTGTCAAATGACGTGGGAGATTACCTAATCACCCCCCTAGGCAAATGACACGGAGTTCAGTTGGCTTATGTAACCCAATTGACAGGTCCCGCGGGCCCTGACGGGCCAAAACTGCTTTGTTTGAAATAACAGACAAGACAAAGCAATAATACTCCCACAGAACTTCGAAAAATAGAAGTGTCGTGTAAATCTGCCACACTAAGGAAGCTTTCATTTTTCCTTGGTAAACAAGATAGTTTTACCTCGAGGAAAAATAGAAATAACAATGGGAAAAGAAAATAAATATGAAAAGTATTTTTTCAAATATCAATTGAATAGGAGAAACGTCATATTTAGTTCAAAAAATCATACCTCCCTCATTTCAATTGATAAAAATAAATAAAAATCACACAGATCATCCTTGGAAGACATATTTCCAAGGATAAATCTTTCGAGTACAGATAATTTATCATCTTCTTTTCACATTTCCCACAGAATTGCTCAATTACCTGCATAATGCAGTCTACATTCTATGGGACATTTACATATTATTAGAGCGCCCCAAGAGGACTGGAAAAGATATAAATAGAGCCCTCCTTTCGTCCTATCATCCGGAAGAATCATCTTCATCAGCTACATTGAGTTACTTACATACACAACTAGTATATCAGTCAGTCTGTAGCACTAAAAAGATCCATTCTCCTGCAACTGCGCCCACTGGATCCCTTTCTAAACTCCAGTCTGCCTTCTCCATTCAACCACGCACTCAGTAACCTCCTCCTCTTTGTGATAAGGACCTAAGGTAAGTCTTTTTGGATCATCTCATTATAAGCACCCCTGATCACAATCAGGCCCCAAAGATAAGTTGTATATCAACTTAAAAGGGTTACAAACACACCAGAGTGCGCTCTGGCCCCTTATTTCCTCAGAAGGATCAACAACACCAGTTATACTGGCCCCTCTGTTGGAAATTATATATAAATATATAACTATTCTACTACCAAACCTTGGAAGAAATAGTTGTACACTTATTTTTCCACACTTTGCAGCGTGTGTAGCTAAAGGGCTACTAGTCCCTGGCATCACAGCGTCTGACATCTTATCCCATAGGTATTTTTTTCTTTTTTTGTTTTTTTATCATTTTTCTTGCATGCAACTTATCCTTTTTGTGATTCTTCTTATCCCACAAGACCCACAAGGATCAATACAGCTATCGTGAACCGTCCTAATAAGCTCATCTTACAAAAAATATATTTTCTAAAAAACTGGCCCCTCTGTTGGAAATTATATATAAATATATAACTATTCTACTACCAAACCTTGGAAGAAATAGTTGTATACTTATTTTTCCACACTTTGCAGCGTGTGTAGCTAAAGGGCTACTAGTCCCTGGCATCACAGCGTCTGACATCTTATCCCATAGGTATTTTTTTCTTTTTTTGTTTTTTTATCATTTTTCTTGCATGCAACTTATCCTTTTTGTGATTCTTCTTATCCCACAAGACCCACAAGGATCAATACAGCTATCGTGAACCGTCCTAATAAGCTCATCTTACAAAAAATATATTTTCTAAAAAAGGAAAATCATTCTAATTATCACTAGGTTTAATCTTATAATTTAGTAGTTGTTGTTGATCTTGTTGTAAATAAATTAAAAAATATAAAAAATATAAAAAAAACTGTATGATATATACCTTTCAATAATTTTTGTGTAGTTTCTCTTTAAGAGATTTCTTTTGTTTTCTTTACCTGTTATTAGTCAAACATACTCGAAAATCCATGAAAATTAAAATGTTGCGTTGTTTTAATAAAATTTACTTGTCTCAATTATTGACCCTGATTAGCCAAATTGCACATGTTTTGTGACAATGAAAACTTAAAATTGTTACCTGGTCTACCCTGTAACTTGTCTCATCCAGTAAACCTGGCTAATTCTTTACATTGTGCTTGAATTCCAACACTTATTACAACATATCATGTCGGTATTATCGATTTTCATGTACACGACAAGCAGCAACTCTCAGATCTTGATTAACGTAGTGATTAATCTAACATTTATCAACTGCGGCAAATTGTGTGATATACTTGAGCAAGGTAAAATAAAGAAGAAAAATAAAACCGTGTATATAGCGTTTATCAAGTTATTCTAAGTCTAATAAGAAATATATTTCTCAATTTTTTGGATTCTTACAATCACAAGGCTTTATTGCATTCAAATTAGAATATTCTATCCCTTTGACTACTTCGAGCGTCCCCGCAAGTGTGGATTTTAGTCCATCAAGCTCTTCATGAGAAAGTTCTTCTTTATTTGGATCGTTTGTTAGAGCCTCAATTTGAGAAGATAGTTGAATAGCCATTTGTTCAAGCCTTTCGGAGTCGGTTTGTCCTGCCGAAGAGCTGGGCTTGTCTGGATGTGTGTTGAAAATGATTTAATGATCATTTGTCAGACAGGAAAAAAAACAAAAAACATTTTCATCATTCTATCAAAATGATTGCGGAATCGAGATCATCATCAGCGATACAAGTATTTACCTGTCACGGCTACAGTCCCCTCTACTTTTTTTGCAGCACCATCTTTAGCTGAAGACCAAGAAAACCAGCAACTAATGTTTGGTGCACTGGAAAGAAGTATGAACACGGCAAAATAGAGTGATGAACTGAATAGCAATGAACGAAATAACGGTTTAAAGTACATCCTAGTTTTTATGGGGGGGGGGGGGGGGGGAAAGATTACTGTCGGTGTCGTCTATTTATTCTGTTTCCAGGGAAACTCGCACCAGTTATTATTGTACCTTTTTCAAATCTTCTCCGGTATGTGTTGAGCGCAGCTGGATGAGGGCTTGCCGTAGCTAGTGCATACACCACCCGTGTCGTGTTTTATCTATCATGAGGCATCTCTCTGTTCGCAGTGTTCACTATGCTTTTGGCCGGTTCCTTCTATCTATGCATCTAATTTTCCCGGTCCCGATTTTCTTGGCTCATTGACTGACGGATTTTATCTCCGGTATTGAAATTAGGTTGCGCTTGACGATTGGGTTTCACCGCTGAGACCCGCAAGTGTATGAAATGGAGAAACTGAAGATTTCATTTCTATCAGGATTCTGAAGACAAGGATATGTATGCACACTATATACAAGTTGCAAGCCTTTGCGCTTGATTAAAAATATGAAAGTGGAGGTTTACCTGAAGCGAGATCAGGCATCAAATCCTCTTACTCCCTCGTGCGGTGGACAATAGGGGTTAGGTATAACAGGCTTCTTGCCTAAGCGTTCAAGGAGGGCGAAGTGTCGCTTCGCTTTGTGATAGCTGAAGTCGACCCATTCACTGAGTCAGTAAGGAAACGCTCCAGATGGCTCTTTGTTAAGTTAAAAATGGGCTTACATGTCCTCCGGTTCTTTAACCGTGACTGTGTCGCTCCGCAGGTCTTTCTTTACTGCGTTCAGCCTCTCGCTCTCTAGCTTTAGGGCTGTGTACAACCGAGAGAGTCAGCTTGACTGTTCTTTAGTTAAATCTTAGCCTTTTTATTTGCACTCACTTCTCTGGGTGTGGTAATCGGTAAGACGCTTCAACTTGATGTTGTAGTCGTTCGATTCTGCCCCTGCTAGTTTGATGAGCGGACAAAAGACGAGAGGGTCAGTGCCTATTCTTTTTATACCGTCACTTCAGACGTCGCATGACTTGGAGAAGTGTTGCATACCTCTTTGGGTATTGCTAACTAGGCATAGCTCAGGGGCTAGCGACTCGTCGGGCTCTTTCCCCTCGGCGCTGCTATCCTTGATTTGGACTAGCGCGCTAGGGGATGGCTCCGAATCTGTCCTTGGGCTCGGTGGGATGTTTGACCCACTCGCATGCCCAACAGACGTTTTGTAGGTAGTGTCATTTCGACAGCAAGTTGGGGCAACTAAAAGTTTTCATTTCTTTTAGTTTGAAGAACATACAAATCATGAATGATAGGAAAAGAATAGAATGCAAAATTTCATCTTAATGTTTTTTATTCGTTCCCACATATTTCTTGGTTATAAAACTATTTGTCTTCTTCTTGAATGTATTATTATCAAAATGATGAAAAAAAAAGTCCATAAAAAAAAAAATTCAACAAAAAAAAAAATTAAAAAAAAAAAAAAATAAAAAAAAAAAAATTGAAAATCCTCTCAGCCTTGAAAATCCATATCCATCTTCACTCCTCAAACTCACCATTACTGATTTTTCTTTTCCTTTATTTCCTCAGGCCATCATGGACACCTTCATGATGGAACCAACATCAATTTCTCCAAATCCCTCAATTGTAAATTCTTTCAACAATGAAAACTTTCAAAATAACAATGCAATGAACAATTTAAATTTTAACAATAAAAAAAATGAATCAAATAAAGAACTGACCTGCCCAACTATTGATCTTCTTTGGAACATCTCAAAAAAAAAACAGACAAGGGTTTTTTAATCACATTTGAAGATCACTCAAAACTAGTTAAAACCATGAACAAAGAGCATTTTTTTTTTTAATTATAACAAGACCAATCAAATGGAAAAAGAACAAGACAAACAAAAAAATAAAGAAGAAATGAAAAACTAACAAAAAAAATATGAAAACCAACAAAAAAAATATGATTCAATTTTAGATATGCTGACTGAAAAAATGGAAGACTTAAGCAAAAAAACTCAAAAATAATAAACAAAACACACCTCCTAATCAACCATCAACCCCTAAGATCCTTAAAGAATCAATCCACCGCCCTCAAACAACCGGCAAACGGCCCATGGTTTCCGGAACTACTCATAAGACTGTTGCTCCAACGAATTGGAGCGACATTACCCTGAAAAACGCTTGTCGGGTTGGTTTTAGCATTCCAACAACGACTACTCATGTTCCAAGATCCACCGGGATCTAAACACCACCTCTAAATTAAAGAATACAACATCCAAGGCCAGCCTTGGATGCTTTGTACCACTCATAAAGCATGCTGGCGCCGCCGCCGGCCAACCACTTCATAAACGGGTTCAAACCTGGCTGTTGTATAATTAGAAAAATTAAGGACTTAAACCCTTTTTCCAGGCTCACCACGGCCCAAATCACCACCAAAGTCAACCAAAAACTGTCAACCTTTGAAGACCTAGTGGATGGGGACAAGACATCAGTCCCTGGAGCTGCCATCCTCCAATCTGGGGATATTAAATTTTATACTAAAAAAAGAAGAATGGCGCTTTGGCTCTTACACAATAAACACAAATGGACTCACCTCAGTGACCCATCTCCACTCATCAGAGCAATCTCATTTCCTGTCTTGATACACTCAGTTCCAATTTTTTTCAACATTGAAGATAAAAACCAAATTAATGAATTATGTAATGAAAATGATCTCACTCAACAAGATATTCTCAACATCAGATGGTTGGGTAAACCCCATGAAAATAACAAATCTTATGGGACCCTTGTAATCAAGTTTGCTGAAAAATAAATTGCTTCTCAAATAGAAAAAGGAGGTATTTTATTTCTCTCTAATTACATGAAAGGTGCTCACTATGTCAAAGCCTCAACTCAGTGTTTTAAATGTCTGGAAATTGGCCACACTATCAACTTCTGAAAGAATGACCCCTTATGCTCCAAATGTGGAGACAATCACAACTCACTTGAATGAAATGAATTTGAAACTAATGCTGTCAGATGTTTTAGATGTATAAATAATGAAAAAGAAAATCAAACAGAAGAAAACCAAGTTGATTATGATGACTTAAGATACGGACATGCTTCCACAAGCAATTCTTGCCCACTCAGAAATAAAATCACTCACCTCAAACCAACCATAACTCACTTTCAATGAGAGTACAACCTGAAACTAACCAATAATCTAATCTTTTTCCAAATGAAAATGATTCTAATGCTAATGCACATTCTTTTTTTGATGAAAATAACCCTTCTTTTAATTCTTTACAGATAATGAGCTTGAATGGCTACAACAAGACAGAAACCACTCTCAGTATTCTCAACTCAGAAAATGACACAAAAATTGTTTTTCTTCAAGAGCCTGGTCTCAATAAATTAAATCACAAATTTCATCATCATCAAAACTGGAATTCTTTTCTTGATCACAATCACACCACTCTTGATTATCATTCTAGACACAGAACTGGCACCCTTCTCAATAAAATCATTCCTTCTGAAAACATTCATCCTCTTCCTGGTGGTTCTCAATACTTATCAGTTCAGCTTTTAAAATTAATTTTTTTCATCCATATTCTCAATCCATGTATTTTATCAACTTTTACAACCACCCACCTCATTTCGAACGACTTCCTCTTTTAGAAAAATGGCTCAGAGAAAATAATGACAGAAAAATCCCAACTTTTATCTTTGTGGACTCTAATCTACACCATTCTTTGTGGAATCCTCCTAATTACCCCCACACCAATCATCAATCCAAACAACTTATTAAAATTTGTGGTACTCAAGGATTTAAGATTATCTCAGAAAAATTCATTCCAACTTATCATTCTAAGCATGGAACTCCAACAACAATTGATCTCATCTGGGAAAACCATTCTGCCGCAAAATTTGTTCAATCCTTCCAATATTCTAGCTCTGACCATAACTCAGACCACCAATCACTACGCCTCAATCTAAATTTTTCTCCTCAATCTTTCCAGCTTTTCAAAAAAATTCCAACAACGCCATTTGACACCAAAAAATTCTTAAATGACATCAAAACTCCCCTTTCTCTGCGCAATTATGATTTAACTACGCCTGCAGACATTGAACTGATTGTAAATGAAATGACAAAAAATTTGAAAACTTCTCTTGACAATCAAACAAAAAAAATTAAGCTCAACAACTCCAAATCCAAACCATGGTGGATTTGAAAACTTCTCTTGACAATCAAACAAAAAAAATTAAGCTCAACAACTCCAAATCCAAACCATGGTGGAAGAAAACAATTCTTGATCCCATTGTCAAAAATAGAAATAAAGCACGTAAATGGATGCTCCTTTCCAATTCTTCTGACACCAAAAATCTTACTGGAAATGGCAAAATCAATTTAAAATCACAGTTTCTGACTTAAGAAGAAATCACTGGCGTCAATTCCTCTCAGAATCTCATCAGAATCACATTTTTACTGCCTACAAATTCATCAAACCTTAAATCTCTTCTTCAGTTGCTCCCCTCCTCAATCAAAACAATATCCTCACTTCATCAAAATCAGAACAATCTCATCTTCTTTTTCAAGGCACTTCTGACGTCCCCATCAACTGTTTTCTTGATGCTATTCCTCCTGTTGTTTTTTCTAATTAATTTTCTTTTCCAACAATTGAACATGATGAAATTGACTACGTTATTACTAATCTTAAAAAGAAAAAAGCTCCTGGAATTGTTAAAATTAAAAATGAACACATTATTTCAGAAAAAGAACTCTTAATTCCTCTTTTGAAAAATATTTTTTCTGTGTGCTTTAAAACAGGTTATTTCCCCACACCTTGGAAACATGCCCTAACCTCATTTCTCAGAAAAGAAAAAAAAGAAAATTACTTTGATCCATCCAGTTACAGGCCAATTTCTCTTCTCAGTTGTCTCAGCAAAACCTTTGAATCAATCATCACAAAAACCACTTACTGGGCTGAATCCAAAAACGCCCTGGCTCCTGGCCATTTTGGGGGAAGATCTGGGAGAAGTACAACTGATGCTAACCTTTTTCTTTTTTCTTGGTTAAAAAATAAATGGCGTGAAAATAAAATCATAAAATCTCTCTTTTTAGACGTCAAATCAGCCTTCCCTTCAGTCATTAAACAACACCTCACCCAAATTCTCATCAACAAAAATTGTCCCCCGTATCTCATCTCAATTATCAACCATTTTCTATCACATAGAACCACCTCAATGCGCCTTGAAGAATATATCTCTGATCCTTTCAACCTACAATGTGGCCTTCCACAAGGCTCCCCTCTTTCACCCATTGTGTATATTATTTACAATTCAGAGTTATTATCTTCAAATGAAATAGAATTAAATCAAGATCAAATTTCTTTAGGCTTGATTGATGATGTGGTTCACCTCTCTGCTCATGAAAACATTCACCCATCCATTGAAATTTTACAACAAAGAGGAATTGATTCACTTACTTGGGGAACTAAACACAACACAATTTTTGACAAGAAGAAAGCAAATTTCATGATTTTTTCAAACAAGCAAAAACAACTCAACTTATCTTTCACTTTTGGGGACTTAGTTATCCCAAAATCCGCTTCAACAAAATTTTTAGGCATCATTTTTGACTCAAAGCTTACTTTTTTAGATCAATATAAAAAAATTAAAAAAACAAGCGAAAACACAATAGAACAATTAATTACAATTAACAGATGCTCTTATGGATTGACTATTGAAGGCGCAGAAGATTTGATTATTAGTGTACTATTTCCAAGAATTTTTTACGGTGGACAAATTTGGTTCACAGAAAAAAGAAAAATGAAATTTTTAATCATGTTAAATACAATTTTAAACAAAGCAATGAGAATTACTTTAGGTGTATTTAAATCAACTCCATCAACAATTTTAGAAAGAGAATGCCCTTTTAATAATGATGAATCAATTTTATCCAAATGACTCCAACTTATGATCATAAAAAAACTACCTTTTCCTGAAAATCACCCAATGAAAAAATTAATCACTCATGAATTAAGCAATCTCCCCAAAAATCATCTCACAAGCATTAATGACATCCAAAAAAAAATTCTTTCATCAATTTCAATTTGAAAAATTCAGAAGAAATCCAACCCCATTGTGGTTTTCTTTTTTTTTTAATATTTTTAATTTAAATTGAACAAAAGACAATTATACAAAACTGATTAAGACTCAATTAACTGACTTAAAAAATAAAAAAGAAACAATAATTTTTTACTGATGGTTCTTTAACCCCAAATATAGGAGTTGGTGCAGCTGCCAAATGCTCTGAAATTTTTTTCGAAATACGTCTAGGTGACTCTAAAAATGCCACAGTTTTTGAAGCTGAGATTCAAGGCATTATTTTAGTGCTCCAAATTTCTCAACAAATTATTTCTCAATCAAATTTTTCAAACATCAACATTTTTTGTGAGAGCCAATCTGCCCTCAGAGCTATCTCAAGTCCCACAGGCATCAGATCTTCTCAAAAAAACATTCTTTCAATTAAAAATAAAATAATTCATCTCAAAAATTCTTTTCCAATCAACATATCTTTTTTTTTGTTCCTGGGCACGTTGAAATTTTTCAAAATGAAGAAATTGATAAAATAGCAATCAAAACTCAATTAACTGACTTAAAAAATAAAAATGAAACAATCATTTTTACTGATGGTTCTTTAATTAAAAATATAGGAGTTGGTGCAGCTGCCAAATGTTCTGGAAATGTTTTAAAAATTTGTCTAGGTGACTCTGAAAATGCCACAGTTTTTGAAGCTGAAATTCAAGGCATCCTTTTAGCGCTCCAAATTTCTCAACAAATTTTCTCTCAATCAAATTTTTCAAACATCAACATTTTTTGTGAAAGCCAAGCCGCCCTCAGAGCTATCTCAAATCCCACAGGCATCAGATCTTCTCAACAAAACATTCTTTCAATTAAAAATAAAATAATTCATCTCAAAAATCTTTACCCAATCAATATATCTTTTTTTTGGTGCCCTGGGCACATTCAAATTTTTGAAAATGAAGAAATTGATAAAATAGCAAAAGAAGCGTGCCAAATCTCAAATTCTAATCAATTAAATTCTCCCCAAAATATTTCATCAATTATTACTCAAATTAAAAGAAAATTCAAAAAATTTCAAACCAAAACATCAATCATTAGAAACAATATCACATTCAAAACACCCCCAAAAAATATTTTTCAATCTCTATGCCAGGTAGAAAAAGGTTTCGCTTCAAAACTTTATCAATTCAGATCAAATCACTGCCCCCTCAGCCAATATTTATTCAGAATCAACGCCACAGAATCTCCAAACTGTCCTTTTTGCAAAAAAGAAGAATCAATCCAACATTACCTCATTCATTGTAAAAAATATTAACAAGAAAGAACAAAATTTAAATCAAGACTAAATCAAAACAAAATTAAAGCAAACATTTCTTCACTTCAAAAACTTCTAGATAATCCAAAAATTTTCAACTTACTCAGTTTATTTATTTCTAAAACAAAAAGATTTAAACATCTCAAAAATTACAAATCAAAATAAAAAAAATAAAAAATTAATCAAAGCAAAATAATAATAATAAAAAAAAAAACATCTTAATGAAAAAAAAAAAAAAAACCAATCAAAATAAAAAAAAAACAAACCATTTTTTCAACATCAAGATCAAAATCAAAATTCAACCCAATTTCCATTTTAAAAAAAAAAAAAAAATTCAAATCATCTCTAAAACAATTCACTCAAGACACTCAAACTTTCCCAATTTTCATTTCTTTTTTCCAAATTCCTCAAAAATCAAATTCAAATCACAATAAACTCAAGATCATCAACAAAACAAATATCTTTTTCATCTTTCTTTTCTATTTTTTAAAAGAAAAAAATCATCAAACCAAACACAATAAATTCAAGATCAACCTCCACCTTTTCTTTTTCTTTTTCTTTTTTTCCAAATTTCTTTCTCTCTTTTTCAGTTTTTCTCAATCCAATCATCACACACAATGGTTATATCTGCTGCTGACGTCAAAATAAATTCATTTTTTAGTTTATTTTTGTTGTACACGGTGGGTAAGGGCTATGGACGACCAGAAACATGGGTATTCTGACTTCCTGGCCAAAAAAAAAAATCAATTGGTATATAGCCTGACCAACTATATAGGGATCCCCCATTATCCCGCACTCTTCTGAATAAAATCTCACATTCAGGGCCAACGCAGAGTGTAGGGAGTTAGTTTATTCATGTTTCTAACTGTACATAACTCAAAAGAGCAGGATTTCTTTTTTTTCTTTTTCATTTTTTCATTTTTTTCACTTAAAAATATTTCTGTTTTGTTTGTCTTTTTCAATATTTTTTCCTTTTTCCTATTTTTCTTATTTTTTCCAACATGTCCACAGAAGATTTCTTAAAGATCAATTACTTAAGGGGGGCGCTAAAACCACGATACCCTATCGTATAAGTATCGTATACAATACCGTGGGCCCCCCTAAATGACCGTATACGACAACAGGGCACCTTTTTTGTTGTATACGGTCTGTGAACCTCCCCAGGGGAGGTTAATTTATTGTATACAATATACATTTATCGTATACAATATTCCGGGGTCCACGGCTATCGTATACGATAGTTTTGGGTACCCCGGTATTGTATACAATTAATTTATTGTATACAATATTCCGGGGTCCACGGCTATTGTATACGATAGTTTTGGGTACCCCGGTATTGTATACAATAGTTTGACTATCGTATACAATATTTTGGCGCCATTAAAGTATCATATACAATAGTTTTAGCCCCCAAAAGGTATTGTGCGGGGGTTTTTAGCCCCGGAACGGGGCCGTTCCAAAAAAATAGCCAAAATAATTGCAGTGGGTGGATCAACAATTGATCCACACTGCCTGAATTGGCACCCCTTCCTTACCTTGTGGGGAAACAAGAGTTGAACCAC
>KN362116.1:3417-14813 GCA_000785685.1 Uromyces viciae-fabae
GGGGGGCACAGGAAGAGGGGGAGGGGGAGGTCATGGTATTGTTGGGTTTTTTGCTTGAGTGAGAGAACAGTTGTTGGTAGTTCATTTCGGAGTTTTTTGTGGTTCAAGTTCCGATGTTTGACCATGAAGGTGATATTGTGCTTGGGTTACATTTTTCGGCTTTGTGTTCAGCTCGCGGAGAAAAAAGAGTTTGAGATTTAACGCTTAAAATACATAAATATTTATTGATTTGTATTCATACAGCTGAACGGGCCCAATTTTCTTTGATCAACAGAGGCGTTCTTCCATGACGGTTTTATTAATGGTTCACTCGATCTTGTTCCGTCCGTTATCTTGAATTCACGTTGCACCTCGATTATAAGCCTGTTCCTGCTCAACCTCCCCGCCCCACCACTCCGAAAGTCAGCAAGTCAAACATTCCCAATCCTGTTCTTTGTCAGACTCTGCTGTGAACTCATATGGGTCAGTCCCTTGATGCATTGGATCGGCTAGTCGTCCTCCGCGTCATCTTTTTCCCTCTTGACCATTCTTGTTTGATTATAAAAATGGACTATTTGTTCAGGTTCCAAACGGCTCCTCTCTCCTTCCGGGATGATGAGTCGCTCATGAGCAACCCCCATGTTGATATAAACTATTTCATCCGTTCCGTTAAAGCAGATGCTTCTACTTTGCGTGCTTTACAGGATAAAGGTTAGCTCACATCATCACCAATTCGAATGTCAACCTCACCCAAATATTCACTCTGGTGTCAATAATAAATAACAACGATAACATTCTGAAAGTTGAACCCCTATTACCATTAATGTTCAGTTTATGAAAAACGAAAGCATGCAGCCTTTCTGATTGAAGCGTAAGTCCTTCATCTTTCTGCATCATCCGTTTTATATTTTTCATTTCGTATAGAGATTTTTCTTTCTAATTCGTCCTGTTACTCAATTCTAATTGGTTCCTCCGAGTCAAGTCAGATCAAGGATCATCTTGCCAGGCGTGATTACGGTGTAATCGACCAAATTGTTCATCAACTTTCGAATCTTGCTCTGAACAATAATCCATCCTGGAGATGGGGTGGCGTAATGGGTCTAGCTGCCTGCTCAATCGCCCTCGGACCCGAAATCGCATCTTACCTCCTTTCAATCGTCCCCCCAATAATTTCCTGCTTTTCTGACCCCGACAGTAAGGTTCGATACTTCTCATGTGAAGGAATGTACAATGTGGTCAAAGTGGCCAAAGGCGAGATTCTGGTTTATTTCAATGATTTATTTGATAGTCTTTCAAAGGTCTTTTCTTCTCTTGACTTCGCTTTCGTCTATAAGTTTGCTTCTTTCGAGCCACCAATTGTTTTCGGACTGATGCGGCTTTCCCCCCTCTTTGTTGGGTTCAAACCAGCTGGCCGCAGATCCCGATCCAGCAGTCAAAAATGGAGCCGAGCTACTCGACAGATTAATCAAGGATATTGTGACTGAACAAGCTGCTACTTATATATCAGTAGTAACACCCCGGTCGCGCGGTCAACAGCCCCCAAACACTCCATCCTCCTCCACAAGTACCTTAGATGAATCACCGCTATACCAACCTGTCGTCCGAGCCTTTTCTCTTCAGGCGTTCATTCCACTTTTACGAGAGCGAATTCATACTCACAATCCTTTCACACGGCAATACCTCGTCTCGTGGATTCAGCTGCTGAATTCCATTCCCGAAATTAACGTTGTCAGCTACCTACCAGATTTCTTGGACGGGCTGATCACTTACCTGGCCGATTCTGGGCACGAAATTCAGATTTTAGTTCAAAATGTGTTGGCAGACATGATGGTCGAAATTGTTACTGTTGTCCATGCTAACGAATATAAAGAACAGGAGCGGTTGCAAAAACGGGAACTTTTTAGACAACGTCGACTGTTTGAGAAGCAAATGGGTTCAAACGGAAATTCGCTACATCCTTCGCGCCTAAAACCTGGCTTACCCGTCTCAGAGAACTTGAACGCTGATATTCCCCCTTGTGACCCTGAGACTAGCTCCTCGTTGAACATGGCATCTAGTGATGCCTACACCACCGTCATGCCTGTCAATGGAACCGAAAAAAAGGATGGTATAGCTGAAAAGAAGGATGATATAACCGAAAAGAAAGATGGTATAACCGAAAAGAAAGATGGTATAACCGAAAAGAAAGATGGTATAACCGAAAAGAAGGATAGTGTAACCGAGAAGCCGGATGGCGTGATTGAAGCAAGCGAACCAGAATCTCGAGAAGCTGATGAGCAAAGTCTTAATGATCTTGAGCAAGAAGTTAGCTCCTCCGAAATTTCGGAAGACGATACTTATATGCGTGGTCAAGGAGTCAAACTTGACTTGGGGTCCATTGTTGAAATCCTCATCAAGTGGATGTGCATTCATGAAATAACGGAGGAGATTCAAGCTCTGTGTCTCAAGTGGATCAGTGAAATTATTCAAATCGATCGATCTGTGATGATCCCTTTCACTCCACGATTGATTCCAATTATTCTGGGCTGTCTCTCACATGAACGCAATTACATCATGGATATCGCGATAGGAGCTAACTTTCATCTCTTCAATGCCGTTCAGCAAATTCCGACTCCACCGCCCCCTTCTCTTCCATCGGTGCCGCCACCACCCCTGCCAACAATTCCTCCCGATGTGGACAAACGAAAATCAGACCCGCGAATAGCCTCGCATTTATCAAATCCGATGGATAAAATGAAGAATAAAATGATGCGGCCGGAGCGTGGCAATACGCCTCCCACTCCGACGCCTTCTACCTGGTTGACTCGTCAGCGCAAAGCCACCCGAAAGAGTGAGATCAACGAGGAGAATCTCAAACCGGTTGTGGACCAAGAGGCTGAACCTGAAGTGACCCCTAAAGAACATCCGCCACCAGACCCGCTGGACTATACGCTAACCGTCAATGCCTTAACGCTGCAATTTTTAAACGAATACGAAGAGACTCGATTGGCTGCATTGAAATGGCTCATGATGCTTCATAACAAAGTGCCGAACAAAATCTTGACGCTTGAAGACGGCACTTTCCCCGCATTGCTGAAGACTTTGTCCGACGATTCAGAGGCTGTCATACGATACGATTTGGAATTGCTGTCTCAAATCAGTTTGCGAAGCTTAATGGATACTGAAGAAGAAGGCTATTACTTCAAACATTTCATGTGGAATCTCTTGAGCCTCTTTGGCACCGACCGAAATCTGCTTGAGTCTAGAGGTAACCTTATAGTTCGTATCTTGTGCAAAAATCTCAATGCGGAAAGGATTTACAAGTCATTTGCAGAGTACCTCGAAGCTGATGAGGTAAGCCCAACTCGAGTCCATCCAATAAAATTCATACGCTATGCTCGGTTTGCTTTGATCTTGGTTTCCATCAGCAATTACTCAATTTGAATATTAACAGTTGCTTCTTGATTAGGATCTAGAATTTGCATCTTCAATGGTCCAAAATCTCACCTTGATCATGATTACGTCTCCTGAATTAAGCGACATGAGAAAAAAATTGAAGCAACTCGAAACCAAGGATAGTATCCAACTCTTTACCCAGCTCTATCGATCCTTCAGTCACAATCCGATTTCGACTTTAACCTTGTGCCTATTATGCCCAATGGCGTATGAGCATGCTTTTAACCTTTTAACAATTCTCGCCAATGAGCTTGAGATGACTGTTGGACTTTTAATCCAAGTTGATAAACTTGTGCAGTTGCTGGAAAGTCCTGTGTTCACTTGTGAGTAGCGATTCGAAGATGAAAAAAAGTACCAGAAGCTTAGTACATAATCTCCCCCCCCCCAAAAAAAAAAAAAAAAAAAAAACAATAGCATTGCGATTGCAGCTGCTGGAACCGGACAAGTATCCATTTCTATACAAGGCGCTTTATGGGATCTTGATGTTGTTACCTCAAAGCAGTGCATTCGCAACTTTGAGGAATAGGCTTGGTGCCGTGAGCACTTTGGGATACGTACATACAGCACCGAAACCGTGAGTAACAATTGAATGACTTTGACATGCTTTTTAGCGCGTGTTGACTTGCGGATAACTAAACGCATCTTCAGTGTTGCCAACCCATTACCCGCCTCTCATTTAAATACGATACGTGGTCTCAAAAATGTCATAAAGCCTTCTGATCATGAACTCGTAAATTGGTACTCCTTACTGCTTCATTTCAAGGCGCTTCAGACAAAACACGAAAAGGTTCGACGACAACCACCCCATCACCTGCATCACACACGCGATTCAGATTCCAATGGAGTACTTGATAGGGTTGTTGAAATGACGGCCGGAGGATCAAATGAACTGCAAGGCTTACTTCCAGTGTATCATTCGACTCAGAGTCGTTCCCCCCAAGATCTTCTTGCAGAACAATCCACGTCTACCCAACCGCGGCCTCCGCAAGGTCATTATGCTATGGCAGCAGCGCCGGTCGGTCATCAACGTTTGGGCAGTACCTCAACTCCGACTGCTACGCCATCAAGCAACCTGGCTCCAGTGTAAGGCTTGAATATGAAAGTAAAATTTTAGTACTATTCCTGTCGTCAAATATTCTTGTTAGGTTTTACAATGAATTGATTATCAAGGTTTTAGTTTGTTGTAGATCTGATGGGAGAAAAAAAATTAAGAAAAAGTTTCCAGGCAATTAAAAAAAACACTTACATGAATAATTATCTTGTTTACCTGAGAGCTGGTCCATTAATCTGAATATCTTTGGTCTCAATTACAGTCCAATAAACCTGCTTGTATCAATGCAGATTCTCAATTTGCCATGTTCATTTCACATTGTATGACTGTTCTCCAATTGTCAGGTAATTGAAACATTCCAACAAATGATGATGAATTGCCAAAGCTTGTAAATTTGGAATTTACAAAAAAAACATTTTCATAATGAAACACAAAATAACCACAATTGTCAATGATCACTGTAAATTTAAAAACTTTTAAAATTTATTAAAAATAAAACAAAATTTGAAGCATAGAATTCAAAATTCATGTGACGACATGTATAAAAAATTTGCAACCTACAGGATTCTATCTTTAGATACTCCTTGGAATTTATCATTATAATTTCCTCCGCCTCATCTCCTCTCATTATGCATGGGGTCAAACTTATTTCTCTTGTATCTTGATTGTTGAGAGAAATTTGGACCTCCAAAGACTTTCAAGTTATTTGCAATATTGCTTGATCCACTAACATTTGATGTAATAAGTTTTGAACCAAGTTTTGGAGCACCAATTGTAGGATCCCAACCATGCCTCTCTCCGCCTGTATGGTATGGGTTATCCTTGAATAATTCCTTGTTGAACACTTTTACATTGTTCTGAGCCTCCAAAAATAAATCAGGAAAATTAACATATATGTTGGTTACTTCATTGTTTCCATCTTCCACAATATGATTAGAAAACACATGTTGCCTCACAGTTATATTGTATCTAAATGTTGAAATTATAATGAGCTAAAATTTGTATGAATTTTTTTTATTAATGATTTAAAATTTATTTGATAATTTTTTATTTGATTTGATAATTAATTTTGAAGAGATTGAGAATGGGACTAGAGGGATTCAAGGAGCTTGAGCTCTAGGAAAGGCTCACGGAAAATGAATGAAAGAACCAATAATTTTATTTCTAATCCAACTTCAGAGACTATATAGAAAGAAAAACAAGTTTAAACCCCTGGACAGCATGCCAGGGGCCTAATATGGTTGAATGACAAACTAAGGGAATTAAATTAAAGCTAGAGATAATTCAGATAACAACAGTATTTGATCTTACTACTATATTAATTTATCTTCACACTGTAACTAGGATTGTTAGTTCTAATTACTTGTTCCCAAATAATAAAATTAATAATAAAAATCTAAAAAAAAATTCTCAATGATAATATTGACTACTGATGATGAGGGTTTGATGACTACAAGACACATGCTACTGCAATTCTTACCTATTTTTAAATATTTTATCTTAATTCTAATTCTTTATTATTTTTATTTAAATATTTTAACTTGAAACTAAAAGAAGGAAATTTTTAATTCAAAAATCTTGGCATAATTGAATGGTCAAAAGGACAAAATTCCAACACTAAAAGCTGTCATTATGTTTGACGTTGCTCTAATCTATGCAATATTTCTTCTATGTTTCTCCGTCAACTTGGCATAAGTAACATATTTAAATACATCTCTTAATACTTCAATGAAATTATCATAATGTAAATACCATTCTGAGATCAATTGGGACCATTCTGAACGGTGTTGAAAACCATTGTATAATTTAGAATTTGCCACTTCTTTGGTTAACTTTTGTTTTGAAGAGTTTCCAAAAGTTTGAGCTTGATGTTGCCATTTCCTATTAAAAATTTTCACTGGAATGGGTGATTCAAGTTTTTCACATTATTTTTGAAAATGAAGGGAAACCTGTAAAGCTATGTGTATTGATTCTCCCCACAGTGAAACTTATTTTCCCTTCCGTTACTTTCTTCCTTTCAAGTTTTTTTAGAGCTTCTAATTTAACCGCATTTTCAGACATTGCACGTTTCAAGGGGATATTTGAATCATTTGTATTGAGTTTATGTGCAACCATTGCCAATTTTGATCCATCTTCTGTATCATACAGGTTTAATAATGTTTTTTCCAAAGCATTGTCCCCATCCTTTTTTGCTTGTACAGCTCTATCCCAAATGCCTTGTTTCCTAGTTGAATGTATATTCAATAATGGGAGTTGAATAAGACTATTAGCTTGGATTTCAGGAGTCTCTGCAGAGCTAATTGGTAGATGATCCTCTTCAACTAAATTTACAACTGGTTGGTTGGTAATTACACCTCCATTTCAATCATTATCAGGATCAGTTCTAAGTAAGCTGCTGGCATCTAATCATTGATTTTATACATTTTTTGCTAAGTTGCAACCTAAACCAAAAATTTAAACCAAATTGAAATTAATATTAATATTCATGATCAAATCACGGCCGGCTATGCAAGAAAAACTTAAACAGGTAGTTTTATTTTTAAAGAATATGAGAGAAAGTTACTGTTGAGGTAGCAGAGGCAAACTTTGCCTAGAAGAGGAGGAGATACGGATATTGGTATTTCTGTGTAGTGTCACAGACATGTTCCAAGCTGTAGTAGTTTTATTTGGCCGCAATGCAGACTAAGACCCTTATGGGATTCCAGCCATTTATGTCTTGATCCTACAGGTTAAACACCAAATCCCTTTCCAAATTGCTAACTGTTTTCATTCGATTAACACAAAGACAATCCGGAAGATTACAAAGAAATAATAAAAAAGTAAAAATTACATATCAAAGAATTAAGAAAAAAGAAAGAAGAAATGAAAAATAAAAGAGAAGAAAAAAAGAACAAAGAGAAACTATTTAATCAATCAACTGATATTAGAGAGAGAATTGACCTTCCACCCAAACAATCCTCCTCATATTTGGTGTTTTGTAAACCTACAATATCTGACTCCAACAATTCCTCATCTAACTCAAATCACTCACTGAAACTTCCACCAATTGCAAAACCAAAGAGTTTCCCTAGATTCGATCCAATTGCTCACACAAGGAAAAAAATTGATATCAAACTGTTAATACCCAATCATATATTGAATCCAACCACCTCAAAAACTGACTTTCACCCATTTTTCTGTCTAAAACCCTTTAATTTTAACATTCCCCCAATTAATAAAACGACAACCAACATGTCTGAGCACTCTTCTCAAATTAAATTCCTTTGAAAACCCTTTCAACTACACCAATACAGTTGGCAAACTTAAACCCGATGGTTCCAACATCAATGATTGGATTGATGGGATTGATACAATTTGGGAACTTGTGTTTGGCGTATCTGAATTTAATTTTGATATCAACAACTTATCCAAGCTAATTCCCGCGGAAAATATGCCATTAAAAGTATTTTTTCCCCTTACCATTGATTGCAATCTCCGATCTCTCATCTCAATGAAAAAAACTGCTGCCAAGGCTTTTGAAACCTTGAAGAAAAACTTTCAAATCTCTACAAGAATCCAAAAAATCAAATTATGGGATGAGATTATCTTTAAATGCTCAGCTGTCCATCGGAACTATTCAATCTCTTCCCATTTGACCCACATTACAAATATATTCAATGAACTTGACTGTCTATAAGGCTGAAAAATTCCAAATGATGCAATCAGCATCATCATGCAATGTCTTACCCCCTCTCCTTTGAATTCATCCTGCGTAAAAATGATCCAGTCCATTGGACCTCAAATCAAACAACTCAACAACCTAACTCTGGTGGAGATCCAATTGGTTATCTCATCATTCTATACAGAAATCCATTGTGGCACATCAATGGAGAACCCCATATTGATAAACACTTTGACCAAGAGATTTCAAAATTCCTCTTTTCAAAATCAACCACCTCATCAACCGCCTGAGCAGTTATCTCAATCACAACGGCAAGCCCCGAATGAGCAAGAAAATCATGCAGCTCGAAAAAACATAGCCGACAGCAATAATACTGTCCCACCCAAAATTATCCAAAGGTGCAGCAGGGTTTGCCCCTATTGTAGAAGTCCTGACCACTTGCCAGGGTCCTTCCCCTTGCTACGTCAACATTCAGGCCTCCCTCCCCCAGGGCTGATCCAAAATGAGGGCCCGGGAAGACCTAACGTTCACCAAGTACAAGATTACAATTGACAAAACAAGCCCGGGCCCCATGCAAATCGCTCTGAAGACAATGCTCGCCCCGAGACAAATTTTGTGCGTTTGGTGGTTTCAGGGGACACACAAAAACGAAGAAAAACCGTGATAGACTCTGGGGCAACCTCTAGTGTGAGCCGTTTTTTCTCTGATTTTGTTGACTTTAGACCATTTAAGAAAAAACTGCAACTTAACTTAGCGGATTATGGCTCTCAAATGTGTGCTATTGGCTCTGGCAGGTTGCGTCTCCAATATGGGAACCATGGAGATCCCCTACTCCCTAATTTGTTGTACTGTTCATCAGCTAGTGGAACACTTGCTTGGTCACCTTATTGATTTAGGCTTTCAGCCGTCCTTCTACAACACCTATCTTATCTTAACATCCCACAATTTCAGTATTACATCCAATTATTGTGATGGGACTTGCACCACGGGAAAAACGGGCCAGTGACACCAAAAGTACAAAGGGCCCCTTTGTTCTTTTGGTGTCACTGGACAGCCGGAGAGCCCAGTTTTCCCATCGTGTTGGCTTTTGTCTCATATTGATAACCTCAATCATATCAATTCCGTCCAATTATCCCCATCTAAATTCACAAGCAACTCATATTTCTGGCACTCTACCCCTGGTCATGCATCTGAAAAAGTAGTAAAACAATTTCTTAAATTATGTCAACCTAACTATAATCCTAAAGATTGGGAAATTTTCTTCTGCAAGTCCTGTAAAGTAGCTAAAAGTGAACGGCTGTGTGATCATGCCCCAGAAGCTATACCAAAAAATGAACCCCGTGACCTACTAGTTAGTGATGTTTTAGGCCCAGTACCTGTTGATTTGTTTTGGAATCGTTTCCTCGCAACTATAAGCAACCATTTCTCAACTTATATATGTGTTTACGGTGAAGATGTTTCAAATGCATTTAAAAAAAGCCCCAAAATTTTTCTGTTGCAACAACGCACAAGAATTCCATTCGAAACAATTAAAAAGAAAAATTCCAAGACCGGTACCAAACTAATCTTCTCCTTGACATACACACCAGAACAAAATGGTGAAGCCAAACGGGTCAACTGAACGTTAGGTGAAATGGCCAGAACCATGATGGTGTCTCAAGACCTTCCTGAGGATTTTTGTTCATTAGCATACCAACATGCTTGTTTCCTCCACAACCAACTACCAAATCAAATAAATTTCGACACAACACCTATTGAACAAATTTTCAACCACAAACCAATTACAATTGATTGCCACCCTTTTGGCTTGAAAGCATTGGTTCACACTCCAAAAGAAAAGCAGGGCAAATTGGATTGCTGGGAAATAAAAGCTATAATGGTGGGAATCCAACATGATGGAAGGGGATCAATGTTCTGGGGCAAAAGTGCAAAGTCCTTAATTTTTTCAGATTGTGCTACCTTTCCTGATGCTCAATCATATCCTGTAGTGACACCAAACAAAGAAATAACCAAAACCATCCAACAAGTCAAACTGAAACTTGGGGATGTTCCCACCAATGAAATTTGCAATGAAAAAGACAAGTTTATCAAGGAAATTGTAGGTGAAGATGTAGCAACTCCAAAAGACATAAAAACTGCTTTATCCGGTCCTCAATCTGAGCAGTGGACCAATTCCTGCAACTCAGAATTATAAAAAATGGACAACATGGAAGTCTGAGATGTTGTTAATCAAAAAAAAGGTAAAACCGTCATCTCAGCAAAATGGGTTTTCACTGTCAAGCAAAAAGCTTATCACTCAATAGAAAAGCTTAAGGTGTGGTATGTGGTCCGAGGATTTTGAAAAAGGTTGGGGTAAACTGCTTCAACAACTTTGCACCCATGGCATCCCTGTCAACACTAAGCCTCTTATTGGCAATAGCAATTTCAAGAAAATGGTACATTCACTCATTTAATATTTATGCAGCTTATCTACATAGCCTGATTGAAGAGGAAATATATGTGGAAACTCCAATTGAGATAAAACCGGAATGGAAGGGAAAAGTCCTCCAATTAAAAAAAAGCATTATATGGTACAAGACAAGAAGCAAACTGCTGGTGGAATCTTTTCAGTAAACAGTTAGAATTGTTGGGTTTCAAAGGCAATATGATAGAGAAAACAGTTTATCATTATAAAAAATAAGACAAAATTATTGCAATTGGGTTACATGTAGATGATTGTCTGATAATAGGGAACAACAAAGATACAATTTCAAACATAAAAGAGCTAATAGGAAAAGATGTGAAACTAAAATGGGGAGGCAAAGTAGAGAAAATAGTTGGGATAGTGATAGAACAGAATGAAAAAGGTATTTTGTTACATCAACCACAACTGTCCAATCAAACAATTGAAAAAATGGAAAAGAGATTAATTAAACAACTCATTCAATCAAGTACGCCTCTCCCAGATGTAGAGTTGGTAACAAACAATGATGAACCAATTGATACAACCAAATATCAATCATTCATTGGCTGTTTAAACTATTTGGCGCTAGGCACTCGTCCCAATTTGTCTTATGCTGTGAATTTTTTATGGGGGGCGCTAAAACCACGATAATCTATTGTATAAGTATCGTATACAATACCGTGCCCCCCCAAAATGTTGTATACGACAACGGGGTCCTGAAAATGATATCGTATAAGATACTTTACACTATCGTTGTAAGGTATTTCTATGTCTTAAATATTTATTTTATGTATTTTAAGACTATGAATGTCCACAAAGTTATTGTG